>CAKNWT010230546.1:866-16898 GCA_932066315.1 Andricus coriarius
TTTGCAAACCTTAAGTGGATATATTAGCCAATTAAGCATCGATTTGCATCAAAGCTTTTGGAACTAATCAAATTCGTTTAAAAATTTCTGGATAAATTGACTAGATTAACTGACATTTAAACATTGAAATTTTTCAGGAAATTAACATTTTTATTTCTTAGCAGTTCAGTCGACCTGTAGCCTACAATATTGAACCGATAATTCTAAAAATTTTAGGATAAATGGAAAAATCTACTCTAAAAGATACCTATTTTTTTAATTTATCAAATTAAAAAATTTACAAAAATTTTGAGAATATACCATATTAAAAGGGAAAACAATGAAAACTTTGCGAAATTGTCTCTCTCTTTTTTTAGCAATAATAATAATCTCGCCAAATTTTCATTTTTTCTCCTTTTAATACGTTCTCAAAATTTTTCTATTTAAACAGTTTTAAAATTCAGATATCTTTTAGCATTACATGCCAAATTTTAATATGTCACGAACTGTGTTAATTATACTGATAATTTTTATATCACCGAAATTTTTTTCACCGTAGCTGCTTTTGGTGAAATTTATATATTTCAAGAGGAAAGCAGAAATTAATGATAAAATTTATTTTTTACAGATAAGTGACAGAAACTGAGAACGACGCTTTGGATTACTTTGTCTTCATTTCCCAACAATTAAGCCGGTGAGTTAATATTTTATCAAATATAATAATTATCTAGAAATTCATTTTCATAAATTTGAAATTATCTGAAAATAGTTTAGAGATTGTATTTATTTAATTTTATAATTAAATTTAAGCTGTTTTTTTCCCAAGAATTTTGTCGTACCCTTTGCAATTAAGTTTATTGGAATAAAAAGAAATTAGGCAAATGAACAGCAAAAAATAATCGTTTGAAAAGTGAGAATATAAAGTTTAAGCATAAGTTTAGTCTTATATCCGCTTGGATATATAGAATTGTTGAAGGCTTCTTGTTCGATCACTGAAGTTAAGCAGTGCTTAGCTCCGGTTACACTCGGATGGGTGCCACCGTACTAAGAGGGTGTATTATTATTTATCAGCTTTGAAGCTGCGTCTGAACCTCCAACTAATAATAATACTAGAGAAAAATACATACGGACATACATATGGGGTTTATTTATTTTGATTCTGCTATATTTAAAAATAATTAAGTGTAAATCGTAAAGCATAAAGCAATGTAATTGAGTTTAAAAAGAAAAATATAAATTTTTTATTTAAATATAATAAATAATAATACATTCTATAATAAAATGTCAAAAAATCCAATTTCAATATCATTTAAGGTCTTAAAAAAATCAAATTTTCATTACGTTTTCTAACGTTTTTACTTTCCGAAATATTTTTGAATCATATTAATTTATTGGTTTTCGAGACCATCAAAATTATATGATTTTGCAACGTCTTTATTATAATTCACGCACAAAATATAGGATTTGTTTACTGACTTTATCCAGATAGTAAAATAATTCGGGAAAAGTAAAACAATACGCTGAATAATAAAATATTTCTGGAGTTACGAGCATTACAAGGAAAATCAAAAGTTAATAAAATTATTAAACAAGATGAAATAATAATAAAAGTTGTTTGGTGAATGGATTTAATTCGCATAGATTGGAAATAAAAATAAAATCTGTTCGTTTCTTTAAGGAGATATTTTTTCGTTGTTTGCAAAGATTTCAAATAGATTCTTTAAATTGTATTTACAGAGATTTTTGATTTAATTACGCAAATTTAATATAAACTCTTTGGATATTTAGAACAAAAATCTCCCTTATGTTCCAAAACTGAACGAACTGCGCGGAATGGAATTTAAAATTATTCAGTTTTGAGCACTTCAAACTGCAAGTCGATCGACTATTAAAATTTTTGACCAGAAATTGTAAGTTTGAATTCGATATAAATATGAAAGTGTTCCATTGTTCATATTTGAATTTGAAAAGATTAAATGTTTACTTAATCTTTAAAGTTTAAATCTGAAATTATTGTTAATATATGTTATTATATTCGGCTGATTTATAATTAGCTGAAATGTTGAGAAATGGTTAAAAGTATATAAGGACACGTCTTTCTGGCCCATTTAAGTTTTTTGTTTAATAATGAAATTTTAGTTATTCTATGTTAGCTAGGGCTCCAAAGCCCTGTTCTCAGTTACATTTAAAGTAAAATATTAATAAAACTGCAATATTTAAACAAAATAAAAACTCAATTGGCAAAACAGACGTGCCTTATATATTTTGAACCATTTCTCAAAATTTCAACACAAAATTTACATTTTTCAAATTATAAAGCCACCAAATATAAACCATGTAATTGGTCACGTGACACTTTGGTGCATGCCCTTAATTACGAACGCTTACATTTTGAAATTGTACCATTTCTCAACGCTTAGACTTTACAATTATTTAATTTTAAAGGCTATATGAATTTTTCTACAAAGATATAATTTTTTCTAAGAACGAATATATTTGAAAAAATCATTTTTTTGTACTTTCAAACTTAATTCAAATTCTAAAAGCAAAATATTTGGGCCCTTCTATTTCTGAGAAATGACTAAAATACATTTTTCAGTGATTACTCTTTTTATTTGTTGAAATTGTATATAATTTTAAAAGGTTTTCAATTCTGAGATGGCCTTCGTCGCCCCGGTGGGAGAGGAAGTGGGTATAGTCGTGACAAATTATTATAATTGTTTAGAGGATTATCTGGATTGAATGAATTTGGTCTTGGCCAAGCAAATGCACTCACACGATGGCCTTGTGAGTGAGAATGGTCAAGATCAATATGTTGGAATGCATCATGTGGAAACACTTCAAATTCGCTTGATTCTGTAAGAAAAAATATAAAGATTCATACATTTTATTTGAAAAAAAAAACATATTATTTGGTGCAGGTGTAAACAGGTTAGTAAATACATTAGTTTCTGACTTTCCTATATAGTGATTGATCATCTTAAATATATTTTTTATTAGCTCAAATCTCCTCGATTAAATATCAGTGAAAGTAAATCAGAATATTATACTCTCATTTTTCAACCAATGTTGTGAACACAGTAAACAAAATATTTAAGATTGTTACATCTTATAATCTATTTCCTTTAAATTAAATCAAATTGGCTTGGATTTAATTAAAATTGATCTTTTAAGACCTCATTGTCTGATTTCCAGAATTGAGGCTTAAATTGAGACAAATACTTCAAATCAGTTTCCTACATACGAATTAGATGATACTAATTTAACTTTTGTAAGAATTATTACTGTTGGAATAATTTTTTTTCACTAGGGACCGTTCTTTTTATTTATTTAGATTCAGAAAAAGATTTTTTGCTTATGTAGGCAAATATTACTGAATTTAATAACAATTTTAAGTATCAGGGTGGCCGTAGGTGAGGGAAAACCTGGAGATCAGTGATAAGTCAGGAATGTTGAAAAAATTTTAAAAACCTCAGGGAATTTTTATAAGAAACACTTTAAATAACTGCCAAGAATAACAAATTTGAAATTTTAATTTGAAATTGCCTGATATAATATTCTTTTTAGTAATTCAGTTTCCTCGTATTTATATTTTTTTCTATTCGTTACTTCCTCCTGATGATTATATTTTTAGTTGAAAATGTTATTTGGTTGCAAATTCAACTATTTGGTTAAAAATTCATCCTTTTTGGACGAAAATTATACTATTTTGTTGAAAATCTCTCTTTTTGGATTGAAAATTCAACTGCTTTGGTAAAAGATTAACTTTTTTGTTGAAAACTCATATTTTGGTGTTGAAAATTCAACTGAAATCTTTTTTAGTTAAAATTCAACTATTTTTTTGAAATGTCGTCTTTCCAGTTTGCAAATTCATCTCTTTTGGTAGAAATTTCATCTTTCTCGTTAAAAATACATACCTATTAATTCATCATTTTTTGGTTAAAAGTTCAACATTTTTGTTAAAAATGCCTCTTTTAGGGTTAAAAATTCAACTATTTTGGTAGCATTATACTTTTTTTTATTGAAAATTCATATATTTGTGTTGAAAATTAAACTGAAATCTTTCTTGTTTGAAAATTGCACTATATATATTTTTTTGAAAATTCTTGTCTTTAGTTAAAAGATACATCTCTTTTAGTAGAAATTTCATATTTTTTGGTTGAAAGTGCAACTATTTGGTTGAAACTTAACCTTCTTTTATTGAGGATTGAACTATTTTTCTTGAAAATACGTCTTTATTCTTAGAAAATAATTTGTTTTTTTAAATGCTACTGCTTGTTTAAAAATTAATCTGTTTTAGTTGAGTAATAGATAATTTAATTATTTTCCTGAACATTCGTTTTTTCCATTTTTTGTTGAAAATTGATCTTTTTCGTTTGAAAATTCGTCCTTTTTCGTAGAAAATCTATTTTCTTGGTTGAACTTTCCTTTTTTTGGTGGAAAATGCAACTGGTTGGTAGAAAATTAACTTTTTTGATGAAAATTCATATTTTTTGGTCAAAAATATGCCTTACAAGTTCAACAATGTCGATAAAAGTTTGTTTTTCTTGACTGAAAAATCTTCATCTGTTAAAATTGAAAACTGGTCTTTTTGTTGGAAAAGCCAAACTACCTTATTAAAACCTAAACTACTTTGTTAAAAATTGATTTTTGTTGTTAAAGATTCATCATTTCAGTTGGAAATTAAACTATTTTGTTGAAAGTTCGTATTTTTTGTACATAATTAATATTTGCGGACTAAAAATTCTACTGTTTTTTAGAAAATTCGTTTTTTATTGAAAATTTGTCTTTTTTGGTAAAATTTGAAGTACTTTGTTAAACATTTATTTTTTGATTGAAAATTCATTATTTTTAGTTAAAAATTCATTTCTTTGGTTAAAAATTGGATTGTTTTATTAAAAATTGTTTGTTTTTTTCTACTAAAAGTTTATCTATTTTGTTGAAATTGCAACTGTCTTTTTTGTTTAAAAATTCGATTATTTGGGTAAAAATTCATCTTCGTAGGTAGAAAGTTCCAGTATTTTGTTAGTAATTCAACCATTTTCATAAAAATTTAATTCTATTATTCTTTATTCATTATTTTTTTCCAAAAGTCTGCCTTTTTGGTAGAAAATTCAACTGTTTTGTTGAAAATTTGTGCATTTGGACAGAAACTTCGTCCTCTTTAACTGAAAATTCATCTTTTATGGTAGAAAAATCATATTTTTGGGTTAAAATAACAAAAAATTAATTTTAAATTGTTTTATTTTGTTTATAAAAGAGATTCCGTATTCAAAACGTTGCAAGATTAAAATTCTGGTCTTTGATTATTAACCCTCAAATGGTACACTGGTGCGAATTAGCACCGGAAAATTTTTTATATTTTTAAAAATTTTTCAATATGTTAAATATTTAATATTAACTTTACAAGAAACCAATTCGCACCAGTGTACCTTTAGTAGGGGCCAGTAAGGAGTGTACCGTTTGAGGGTTAATGGTGAGGGAAAATGAAAAATTGGTCAAGGAAAAATCAGGAAAATGTCAGGCAATTTTGAAAATTACGTTTTTCGGCCACCATATTTCTTTTTCACTGTGAAAATTTATATACGAGGAACTTTAGAATATTAACAATACATGATATTTGACTATATACTTACCAACAGAATTAAGAAAAAGCGCAAAGCACAATAAGACGAGGGTACCGAAAACGATTCTCATTTTTTTAGGCAGAAGAACCTGATTCTTGAAAAATGTAAATGAACAATGTAAGTCTCTAGCACATTTCACTGGTATATATACTATCCATTATCTCATTATTTTCCTCAAATTATTAAAAGTTTCATTAATTTGATTTATTTTCTGTAAAAATGCCAGAGTGGTCTGATGTTTATATACGCGTTTCTCACATGACTGGATTTGTCAACCATTACCTCATTATCTACCAGAAATTATTACAGGATTTCATTTATTTGATTTATTTTCAATGAAAATATTGACACATGTGTTTCTCACGTGACTGGCATTGTAAACTTCGTTAAATAGTGGATTTCGGTCGTTTAGTTCCTTTATTACAACAAAAAAGACATGTAAAAAGAATGTTGGGATGATAAATATTCGTTGATTAATAAACTTCTATTAATTTTATTAATAAAAAAGCCATTTCGCAATGCAATGATAAGAAATTCAATTATCTAGAATATTAAAGGATGACTAAAATACTTGACATATCTTTCAGTTTCTTTGATCTAGACTAATTTTATAAATATTTTTCTTGATTCACGAATTTTATGACGTGAGTCATAATTAAATATTTACAAATAATCTGTTAGATTAGGTTTAACAAAGTTCAAGTTATTGCGGATAATTACTCAAATAGCTTCTTTTAAAAAACTGGTATCTAAATAATTTTCAAAGAAATATTTAATAAAATGACGCAAAAGTTTCTGAAAGAGTATTTGAAACATATTCATGCAATTTCTACAGTTATAAAAAATCTCAAAGATAAATAATAAAAAAAATTAATTTTTCATTGGGACAGGGTAGCTTTAGGTCAGGGCAAACCTGAAAATCAGGGAAAGATCCAGGATTTTATTGGTCAAGGAAAGTCAGCGAAAATTCCGGGATTTTGAAAAAATCTTGCAAAAGTCAGCGAATTTCTATAAGAGATTCTATGTTAACAATTTTACAGCATTAAAATTCTGGTCTTCTATTATTAATGGTCAGAGAAAACGAAGAATTGGCCAAGGGAAAATAAGGGAATTTTGAAAATGAAGTTTTGCGGCCATCCTTATATAATATTCTTGTCAGTAATTTATTTGTCTTGTATTTGTGTTTCTATTTTTTGCAGTTGCTTCCTCCTGACGATTATATTTTTCGTTAAAAATTTGATTATCTTGGTGTTGAAAATTCAACTGCAATATTTCTTGGTTAAACATTCAAATGTTTTTTTAAATCTTTTTTTGTTTTGTTTAGATGGGGCCAATTTGTTAAAAAATCATTTTTTTTTGTTTGTTAAAGATTCATAATTTTAGTTGAGAATTCATTTTTTGCTGTTTTTGAAAATTTAAGTATTCGAATTGAAGACTAAGAAACTTGATGTGGAAAGTACATCTCTTTGGTTAAAAGCTTAACTATTTTATGGAAAATTAATTTTTTTAAATTGAAAATTCAACTCTTTGCTTGAATATTGATTTGTTTTCGTTTTTTTTTTTTTTTTGTGTTAGAAATTAATTGTTTTCACTGCAAACTTATTTCTTCCATTTTTGGTTGAAACTAATCTTTGTTTGCAAATTTGTCTTTTTAGTTTTAAAGTTCATCTCTTTTAGTAGAAATTTTATCTTTTTGTTAAAAATGCAACACTATTACTTTTTTTTGTTGAGAATTTATCTCATTTGGGTAAAAATTCAACTATTTAGTTAAAAATGTAACTCTTTTGTTAAAACATTTAATTATTTTGTTGAAAATTTGACTACTTGGTTGAAAAAGGAACTGTTTTTAGTTAAAATTTCATCTTTTTTGTTAAAAATTGAACTTTCTACTTAAACATTTCTCTGTTTGGCTTGCAAATTAAACTATTTGGTTGAAAATTTAACTATTTTATTGACAACTCGTTTCTTTTACTTCCAAGTTTAACTGTTTGGTTATCAAAGGAACTGTTTCTTTAAAAATCAATTTGGTTGTTTTTACAAATTCAACTATTTGGTTCAAAATTCATCTTTCTTGAATAAAAATAACTTTTTCATTGAAATTTTATCTTTTCGGGCTTAAAAGTCAACTGTTTTCTAAAAATTGACCATGTGGTTGAAAATTTAACAATTTGTTTTTAAAAAATCAACTATTTAGTTGATAATTTAAATACTTCGTTGAAAATTAAACTATTTTGTTAAAAATTAATATTTTGCTGTGTCACAAATTAAACTGTCGTGCTGTAAATTTATTTCCTTAAATAAACAATTCATGTTTTATGGTAGAAAGTTAATTTTTTTGCTAAAAATAAATAAATAAATTTTAATCTGAAATTGGTTTATTCCGTTCATAAACGATTTTATGTTAAAATGTGAAAATATTAAAACGCTAGTCTTCGAATTAATAGTTAGGTAAAATAAAAAATTGGTCAAGAAAAAATCAGAGAAAAGTGAGGGAATTTTGAAAACAAAGTTTTTCGGTCAGCCTACAGGAAAAAATTTACTTATTAAAATTTTTTTAATGATTTAGAACGACTGAATGAAATAGGTTATAATGAATAGAATAGTCCGCGCATATCAGGCTCCCTAATTTGTGCCAAACGCATAAATCTCAGTGAGATTACCCCTTAATTACAATTCAGATTAAGGTCGTTTTGCATGCTCTCTGATGTATAATTCTATTCAAGCTCGTTTATAAACCAGAATGCGATTGTGTCAACTGTTACAACTAATCAATCGTAAGATTTAATTCTCTGTTGATTTATCAAAGTAACCTATAATAATGAAAAATTGCAAACATTCATGCTATTCATTAAAATGATTGTCAAACCAGAAATAATTATTTTACTTATCAAAGATGCAATCATACTTAATATTCAAACGTTTTACATTATATTTTCAGGGTGACTGTTGAACCGGGAAACGACCGGGAAATTTTTTGAGGCCGCGAAAACCCGGAAAATGACAGTGAATTTATTTTTTGACCGGGATTTTTACACATTTTTTGAAAAAAATCTATCCAGTCGTTTGAAATAACACGAATTTCATATCACATGCTAATGCAATTTAAAATAAGTTTTATTTTAACTTTTGTTTGAATGTTAAGTTGAAATGTTAACTTTTTCGATGATGAAATCATTCAGTTTACGATGTTTAATTTTAAAATATTTGACTATCAACATTTTTTACTTTTGGTTTCCATTTTGAAGGGTAGGTAAATTTTCAATTTAAAGAAGTTTAAAATGCACTTTGGAAGATTTAAACAATTAAAATTAATAGCGTTTGAAATTTGTTTTTTTTTTTTGACAAAAAACGTTTTAAGTTAATCAATTATGAATATAAATTAATTAATTATTTTTAAAATTGAACTGTTTTAGTTCGAAAGCCTTAGTAGTTCAAGAAGTGTAAACGTCCGATTGAAATTTTATAAACTAATTTCAATTTCAAAATAATTTCAAATGAATAGATTCATAATAATTGAACTTTTTGATTACATTTCAAATCCTATTCAAATGTTGTTTCAATTAAAATATTCAATTTTTAACCCATTTAATTTGAAAATTTTTAATTAAGAAAAAGATCAATTTTTTAATATTTAGCAATGTTTGACTGCTTATTTAAAGTTAGTATTATAAATTAAATATTCAAAACTGATCAATTTAAAACTGAATTGTCTGAAACAGAAAGCCTTAAATCGTTAAAATTTCAGACAGCTACATTTAAACTTTGAACGTTATAATTTGCATTGCTGTATTTTTTTTGTTGTTAAAAAGATGAAAAAACAATTGAAAATTTGAAAAGATTTCAAAAAATGTAAATCACTCGAACAACAAATTATGAAGCTTTTTCAACATTTTGAAAGGTTTTAAGATAATAAAAATTTGTCTTAAGGTTCCCGGAAAAATTGAAAATGATTTTTCATTTCGAAACATTAATTTAAAGAGAATATTTAAAAAGATTTACAAAATTGTAAAAAAAAGATAATCAAAAAATTCTTAAGATTGGTGATAAAATTTGGACGGATTTTTTATTTAAAAAAAGAAACAGTTTTAAGAGAATATTTAAAATGCCATGTCTAGGTTCGCCCAAATTTGGTGAGCATAGAACAAAATATTTGGGGTTAGACACTTCGTATTTAAAAAGATTTATAAACAAATTTTGATGTATAAATAACAAATTAATAATTATTAATTTTTAAAGAATGAGAATTAAAATGATTTAACTTCTAATTTAAAATGTGTTCAGTTTAAAAATATTTGTAATCTTTCCATTTTTTTATTTTCAATCTTAAAATTGCTTAAAATTATATAATTTTAAAATTTACAAATTTTTTGATTCATTCTTCAATTTAGAACGTTGAAAATAATAGCTTAGATCTATATTTCTTTGAATCTTTGAATTGTACAATTTATAAAAGATAAAATATATAAATAAACAATCTCATGTGTTCAGTATTGAAACGCTATTTGTTAATCGATTTTAATAAAAAAAATACTTAGGCTATAATTTTACTGTTTTAATATGCAGTTACGTTTTTATAACTTCAAATTAAAAATTTGTAGCTTCAAGAGTTCGAATTTCTAAATTTCAATGTTCCTAAATTGAACGACTTTTCAATGAAAAATAGTGAAAATCAGTAAATCTTATCAATACATAAAGAAAATATACTAATACTAAATAAACGAATTTTGCCAATTTTATGATTTATAAAATTCTTTAAATATTGCGAAAGCAATAAAATGTCGAAAATCATATGTTGCGTCTCTTCTTTAATAAAAAAACAACATTTTTCATATAATATCCCTTATTCTTATTCTGTCGCCGAACGTCTTTGAATTTCATATTACTATGTGTCGCATCTCATGCGTAACATTAACTTGATGCAGTGTCTGAATTATTCAAATAATTCTGATTTTTTAAATTCGCTTAAATCGATTTCGATTTCTGAGATTCTGTCGCGATAATCGATAAAAATCATGTTGTTGTGTACATGAATAATAAGAAATACGAAAATGTGTATCGGAAGATATTCAAAACATAGATCAGCGTCGCAACGAAGTAAAATCATGGATTATATCTTGCACAATTTATTTTCAGTTCAGATAATGATATTTTTATTTATAATCATTATACCTACTATATCAATAATGTATTAACATTCAGAATGAAATCATTAATAATTAATCATAATTAGTTACCTAGACTAGCTGCAAATGCACGCCCGCGAAACGCGCATTTAGATTTCTAGATGTTTATTTCCTAATATTTAAAATACAATCAATTTAAAAATCCATTATTGAACAAAGTTTTAAATATAAAAAGGTTGTCCAATTTTGGAGATTTGGAAATTGAAAAATTTTTAATCAGAAGCTCTCAAAATTAAAAATATTCGGACTAAAATTTTGAAAATTGGACAATCTTGTTAGAAAGGACTTGAAATTGTATGATTTTTAATTAAAGAATATCTAAATTAAAGATTTCAGATTAAAATTTCAAACTGTTCAAAAATTAGTGATTTCAGATTAGAATGTTGAATTCTGGATTATTTAAAATGCAATGGGATTGAAATCGTATTAGGGTTTCTAATTAAAAGCGTTTAAAATCGAAAACTTGAATTCAAATAATTTTGAATTCGAAACGATTAAAATTTGAAAATTTGAAATTGAAAACTAAATTGAATGTTTCAAAGTCAAAGCTTCTGAAATTCAAGAATTTTAATTTGTTATCACATAAAGATATTATAAACTATATTAATATTAAAGATAATAATATTCTACTACGGAACGTTGAAAATTAAACTAATCCGAAGTTAATTTAAAACTGAAAAAAGTATAATTACCAAGAATTTGATGTTAAAACTTTTTCTATACACAAACTCTTTAAAATTGCAATTATTTTAGGTAAAATGAAATTATTTAAAGATTTATAATGTTAAAGTTGTTGATTATCCTTTTAGAAATTTATCCATTTCATTATTAATTGCAAAATTAAAACTTATGAAAGGGAAAATTGAAAATTCAGTGTTCCAAATGAAAATTGCTTGGTACTATAATCTTCTTACTTTTAAGGCTTGAGTTTGACCAAATTATTTTCTTAATTTTTTATTTCGTTGATTTTATTCTGGAGGAATTTAACGTAAAATTATTTAATTAGGAATTCTTTAAACTAAAAATTGTACAACCATCAAGTCTTTGAATTTGATATTCTACGATTTCGAAGAATTGAAAAACGGAACGTTTTTAAACATTTAAAATGTGAAACCACACAATACAGAATATTTAAATATCAAATAATTAATTATAAAAATGACTTATTAAGGCTTTCGATATGAAATGTTGCAATTATGAAAGATTTAGTAGTGAAATTGTCCTGTTATTTTTAATATTTAAGTGTACTAAAACCTCCAAAAATTAAAAATTTCAAACCAAACATTTTCGAGTTTAAGCTTTTGAAGCAAAAAAATTTCTGTTTAAGACCTCAAAAATAAACAGTTGTAGAAGTGCGTATTCGAAACTATAAATTAATTAATTAAAATATAATAATTTGAAATTAATATTATAGAAGTTTTAAATATGATAAATGTTATAAGAAAAAATGTGATTTATGTCCAAAAAAAATCGTGGGGATTTTAAACGTTAAAAATCGAAGAATTTTCAATATTGTGAAACTTTAAAGTAAAGCCTTCTAATTGGAAACTTTTACTTTGAGCGTTTAAAATTATACAATTCCAAACTTCAATCATTTCAATCTAAAGTGCAAAATAAATAAATTTAAAAACAACTAAGTTGATCTTCATATTCAGGACAATTTTCTATTTTAACACACGAAAAGCGAGCGAAACACAGGAGGTTCAATGTGGCCAGAAGGAATAAATCGTAAATTATTATATATTTATATATAGTAATAAATAAATAATAATACTTCCAAAAATGAAAGGTTTTAAAATAATTATTCCAGTGTTGATACTCACAGTACGATTTAAAAATGCAATGAATTTTGAGTCGACTACAAAACTCAATCGAGTATTCGTACTTGTTTTCGGTTATTTGAATATTTTTCAAATTTCATTTTACCATGGAATTCCCCATTTGTTGACAGCGAGAGATTTTCGCGCCGATTTCATGAGAGAGGAATAACTGCGGTAGCAGATAAACGTCGAGCTAACGACTCGTCATTTAAATTCAATTGAATGACAGTCGAGTACCTGCGAATGAGAATTTCGAACGACATGTACGACTTTACATCATGCCGATGCAAATATTTGAACGAGACATTTTTCATTTGAATTTCGACCTCTCTCTATCTCTGAATTGCTCTTCGGTTTTTATATTATTTTACAGCAAGAGTAATCACGAAAATCCCTCGTAAATGTAAAAAAAAAAACGTTGGCATCCACGTCCGAGAGTTTCCTCGAGAGAAACTTCACAAAAGTTTGGAGTAGAGTTTTTGTTTGAATTGTGCAACATTTTATTGTTAAGTCGACAAAATTTCAAAGGGAGAAATGTAAAATTAATGAATCTGCTAATACTGGAATAACTTTTTAGTGATAGTGATTTAAATACAAGTACCAATTTCAATTCCATTTTTTATAATTTTTTTTATTTTCGATTTTTCGTTAAAATTGGAATTTCAAAATTTATGACAAATGTTTATGAAATAAATCAAGCTTCGATCGGTGCAAAATACAAAGCTCTCAAATTTCAGTCTTCTAATTAAAAAAAATTCCTGCTTTACAAATAGTAATACTAGAGAAAATATGTAATCATATAAAGTATTCATAAAATAATAATAATAATAAAAGAAAATGAAAAATTAATAAAGAGCCTCAGTGGCTCAGTAGTGCCTCGGTGGCTCAGTAGAGCCTTGGTGGCTCGGGAGAGCCTCAGTGACTCGGGACAGCTTCGGTGGCTCAGGAGAGCCTCGGTGACTCGGGAGAGTCTCGGTGGCTCAAAAGAGCCTGGATGGCTTAGGAGAACCTCGGTGGCTAAGGTGGTTAGGCGTTTGAATTTCACGTTAGAGATCCAGGGTTCGATCCCTGTGCCAGTACCTCTAGAAAATTTTCTATGTACTTCTATCGAGGTTCTGATGGTTCGGATCCCTCCTTAAGCTGTAGGTCCCACCGCCATGTCCGTGACTTATGATATATACCGGGAGAGCCCCGTGCAGACTATTAAAAAAATCCAACTCTTAAAAAAAATGCTTTCCACATGTTATGCTGGAACCATTTTAAGCCTGAGAGAAAAATAGGCTTCATATTTTTTTGAATATTAGTAGGTCAAATTAACAAAAATGCCAAATATTTTTCAATACATGACGTTTAGTAGGTTTACGCATTTGTAGCAACTTTTTAAGCTACACACTTAAAATATTTCATATACTACAAGAATTTTTGAAAAGTTAATTCTAATCAAGTTTGATGCTATTTCAAATTTTGAGACTATGGAATTGGAAATATTTTAATTCTGATTTATTTCCAATAATTTATTATGTCATCAATTTTTTATATATTTGCAATTTTTAAGGGTTCAGGTTTAAATATTTTATCCTTTAATGCACTACTTTTTTAAAGTTTCTAATACGAAATTTTGCTTAACTCAAAGTACTTTAGAGTTAAAATTATCCATCTTCGAACGTTTCGATTTTAATTGAATACTTGAGTAGATCAATACTTTCAATGTATCGACTTTTATCGTTTACGACTTTGAGACGCTTTAAAAAGTATGAAAAGATTTTTTTATAATAACAAAAGCATTTCTCGCTTCTTTGATTTAAGTTAAAGAAACTTCGTGCAAGGCATGTTAAACTTTTCTTTACAGCAACATATAATTAGCAAAAACCAAAAAAGTTGATTTATACAATTTAAAAAAAGCTATTGTTTAAAATATAATTTTTCTTTGGAACGCTTTATACTTCTACCATTTTTTTATTGGTAATATGCAATAAAATGAGTCATAAAATAATGTTAGAAAAAGAATTTACATTAAGTCATTATATTTATAATTTACTGCTTTTGCTTTAAGGTTTTACTTTACGTACAGTCAATCTCAAAACGCATCAAACCGTTATATGTAGTAATTTATAAAATCGACGAAAATAGACCCATTGTTTATTTAACAAAAGTAAATAAAGTAAATAAATAAAATCATTCCTTGATCATTAGGATTGGATAAGAATTGTAGATTTTTTCTACAACTAGGTCTCAATACCCATTCAAAAATCTTATGATATGGGCCTAGTAAGGGTCTGACCAGTTATCCCTACTTCTGGTGTGGTCCTGATCGGGTAAAATGGCCTGAGCCCGCTAATTAAGGATAACTGGTCAGGACCCTTCCAGATTTTCCACAGAATTCCCTCGTTTCTAAAATTATAAAAATATAATTCTATTAAACTTTAGTCCCGTCTTTCAATAAATTAAAACAGAGAACACAAAGATTTCTGAATTTTATTGAATTTTTTTTTTTAATCCATTTGATTTCTTTTAAATTATTTTGAATTGATCCTCAATTCTTTGGAATTCACTGAATTAAATGGATCTTTCTTGGATTAAAAATTTTGTTTGTATTTACCCTGAATACTTCCAAATTAACTTTGAATTCTTACTGATTTTATCAGATTCTTATTCACTGATTCTATTCACTTCCATTGATCCGAATTCAATTAAATTATTTTGGATTTTATCAATTTTCCTCTATTCAATTGAATTTTTTAATTTATCTTGATTTTGTATGAATTTCATCGAATTCTCTTGAATCCCCTTTGAATTCTTCCTGATTCACTCTTAACTTTACTGAAATGAATGGAATACATATTTTGGATTTTTTAAACTCTTTTTTTTTAAACTTACCTTGAGTTTTTGGGAATTTCTTCAACTTCTTTTGAATTCTCTTGAATTTATCTCAATTCATATATTTTTTTATTGGTTTTAATTCACTAGAATTTTGTTATTCGCTTTGAATTTTTATGAATTCCATCGAATTCTTCTCAATTCCTTTACATTTCTCTAAATTCACTCAAATTTTATTAAATTCTTTGACTTTAAAATTTTTTTGTCAATTCACTTAAATTCTGTAGAATTTGCACTGCGTTTTTTTTAAACTCGCGTTGAATTTTTAGGCATTTTATTAAATTCTTTTAAATTTCCTTGAATTCTTCTCAATTTACTCAAGTTTAACTAAAATCAGTGCAATATTTTGCCTCTTTTTCAATTCACTTTAATTTTTATGAATTTCGTCGAATTCTTCTCATTTCCCTTAAATTCGCTTGAATTTTATTGAATTTAATGTATAAGTTCCTGAAAGTAAATCAAGAATCTTCCGATAAAATTTGGACCATTTTGTGTTTGTCCAAATTTTATCGTAAGATTCTTGGTTTATTTTCAGGAATTTATACA
>CAKNWT010230560.1:1667-11861 GCA_932066315.1 Andricus coriarius
TATCTCTTTCTAAGAAATCGTACTTTTTATGCCCTTTACCGGCGCCAAGTAATTTTTTTTCAATCGGACATAAAGTGAAAGTTTCATCCTTTGTATTATCTATACCATTTTTATTCATAAGATATTTCTCTGAAACAAATATCTATATTTAAAAAAAATCTAAAACTACCAAGATCTTAATTTTCATGTAAATTTGATGCTCGCAACCTCTACATTTTTTTTTAAATCTGCAAAAAATTAGGAATGTATTGTCTCACCCAGCGAGAGAAACTGTCGCGATACGGCTACCCAAAAATAGAAACAAGTTTTTTGTGAACCACCCTAATGCTTAAGAAAAAAATAAAATAATGAAAGTTAGGTAACAATGGTGGGGGGTTCAAAAATGACCAAGAAACACGTTGTGTAATATATGAATAATCCCTAGGGTTATAATAATGAAAAATATTTTTAAATGCCCGAGTATCCAAGTATCCGCGAGTTAATTTACAAATACCCGCCAAATGGTCAGAGCCCTATTTAAGGTGCTTTCAATAAAATATTTTGGTTAATCAATAAAATCTTTTTAAAGATGTACAAAGCGATTCAACTAAAAACTTTGATTGATTCAAACAAATGAATTTGCTCAACTGAACAGGTAACAAACGATTTTGTTGAATGAATACAAATTATTTCTATCAGAATAACCACTTTCCGAATTTTTCCTACTGCTTTTGCATCAGTCAAAAGTCTCAAATAAGTCATTCGAGAGATTTCATGTGAGAAAAAATCGAAAAAAACAATCCAGATTTGCATTTGTCTGCAAACTTTGTTTACATAATATGGAATCTGAACGAAATTAGGGGATAGGGGGATTTTTTTATTTTGTCCAATTATTTCTATAAATTTTATTTATTCGGCTCCAAACTAATTATAAGTTGGCTTAAAGAAGTTAGAAATAAATAAAGGTACTTTCTGTATTATAATTATGTGAAACTTAAGTTTTGTTGAGAAAATAACAATATTAGAAATAAATCACAAGCAGATAAGTTATCCTGATCAAGTTATTAATTTGTTTATTTTCATTATAATACCCTTATGAAACCATAACTTACAATAAATTACCAGTAAGTTACCGATAATTTACACACGCGGATATGTGTCTATTTGCATGCAGGTATTTTTAATCGCCATGCTCTCTCATCTTTAAATCTACAAAAGTTCGAATAGAAGACAACACTTTTTGTAAATACTTTATGTCACTTTTACCAATGATTAGCGGGAAAATAGTATTGCATTTAACAATACTTATTTCAATACTTAGTGTTCATTGGGGATATCTTTCAAGAAACTTCATTTGTATATAATTGCTGAATTTAATGTTTAGTTGAATTACCTCTTTATGGAAATACTTGGAGAAAAATTATAATATCACACTGCTTAATTTTCTTCGGACCCGTGCTTATAATGTTAAGAATAATTATTGTTTCACAAATGCTTTCAATTGTAATATTATTTTATCACAAATTACTTCCAATATAATAAAACTAAACGTCAAAATCGAAAATATAGTAAAAACTCACTTTTAACTAACCACTCGTTCATAAGAAATATTTTTGTTTATTCATTAACGACAATTTATCTTTAGCTAATTTTTTCTCTATTGAATGCAGACAATTACGAAATCTTTTTCAGAAATTGGTCTCGCCAATTCTCGTTGAAATTTTGTTCATATAAATTTTGCTTATATATTGCGCAACAACATTAAAAAAATGAACAGAAACTGTTTCTGTATTTGCTAAGGCGATTCATGAAAACTCGTGTCGCCAAGGATAGACGGTGAGTTCTCCCCCAAAACGAAGAGTGAGTGACATTTTTAACCACACCCTATTCGAAAGGTACCATCAAGAGGTGTTAGACAAAAATTTTAAAAACTTCTTTCCATTTGCGGAAAATGGTTTAAACTGCATGAAAACTCGTGCTGCCAAGGATAGCCGGTAAGTTCTCGCACAAAACTCTACCTATCGTCCGCAAGTGGAAAGACGTTTTTGAAATTTATTTCTAACCTCTTTGATGGTACCTTTCGAATGGGATGGGGTTAAAAAAGTCACCTCCTTTTCCTTTTGGGGGAGAACTCACCGCCTATCCTTGGCAGCACGAGTTTTCAAGCAGTTTTTCTCATATTTAACTATTTTCCGCAAATGGAAAGATGTTTCTTAAATTTTGTTCTAACACCTCTTGATGGTAACTTTTTAATAGAGTAGATTCAAATAGTCACCCTATCTTCGTTTTGGAGGATAACTCACCGTCTTTCCTTGTGAACAGGAGTTTTCGGCGGTTTTCCGCATTTTTAGCTATTATCAGCAAATGGAAAAAAAAATTTATTTTTCTTTTAACACCTCTTGAAAGAACCTTTCGAATAGGTGGGGTAAACAAACTCACTCACTCTTCGTTTTGGAGAAGAACTCACCGTCTATCCTTGGGAGCACGAGTTTTCATGGAGTTTTTCTCAATTTTAACTATTGTCCGCAATTTAAAAAAAAATTTTAGTTTTTTTTTCAACACCTCTTGAAAGTATCTTTTGAATAGTCGGGGTTAAAAAAGTCACTCAATCTTCGTTTTGGGGAACAACTCACCGCCTATCCTTGGCAGCACGAGTTTTCATGCAGTTTTTCTCAATTTTAACTATTTTCCGTAAATGGAAAAAAGTTTTTCAAATTTTGTTTGAACACCTCTTGATGGTATACCTTTTAAATAGGGTGGGTTAAAATAGTCACCCCATCTTCGTTTTGGGGGATAACTCGCCGTCTTTCCTTGCGAACAGGAGTTTTCGGCGGTTTTTCTCATTTTTAGCTATTA
Source organism: Andricus coriarius (assembly GCA_932066315.1). NCBI lineage: Eukaryota > Metazoa > Arthropoda > Insecta > Hymenoptera > Cynipidae > Andricus > Andricus coriarius. Next base: position 4,503 of record CAKNWT010230560.1, read on the forward strand.
TCCGCAAATAGCAAAAAAAAAATTAAATTTTTTTCAAAACCTCTTGAAAGAACCTTTCGAATAGGTGGGGTGAAAAAACTCACTCTTCGTTTTGGGGGAGCACTCACAGTCTATCCTTGGGAACAGGAGTTTTCGACGGTTTTTTTAATTTTTAGCTATTGTCCGCAAATGGAAAAAAAAATTTAAACAAAATTTCAACACCTCTTGATGGTAGCTTTTAAATAGGGTGGGTTAAAATAGTCACCCCCTAATCGTTTTGGAGGAGGACTCATCGTCTATCTTTACGAGCATGGGTTTTCCGGATTTTTGTCGCTTAGCGAATTTGTGCCTTAGCGAATGCAGAAACGGTTTCTGTGCATTTTTTAATATTTTTGGACAATATATGAGCAAAAAAATTTTTAACAAATTTGTCAAATGACGCCTGAAACTTCAGTCCAATCCTTAAATGGGGAAATCATAAGAGCTCACAAAAACATAGACAAGTCATTTTCGAAAAACGCACAGAGTACACATATGTTGCTTGTCTATACTGGAGTTTTTTCACTGATCACAGGTCGAAAACTCATTAATTTTTGTTCTATATCAACTTAGAACAAAACTTCGTATGAAGAATTAAAAAATTCTTAACTAACAAAAAATATAATTCTCTGTTAAATTTTCAAGTATAAAATTAACTTATTTTCAAATTCCATTTATAACATTATTTCCCGACAAGTAAAATTCAGTTTATTCTAATAAGTGTTCTTGGACGTTACTAATGTATTCTTCGAATATAAAACTTTATATAATTCTGATCTATTATGTTATACCCTCGTGCTCGTGTTTTTCGACGATGCACAAAAAATTATGGGCGCTTCGCCTGTTTTTACAAACTATAATTATGCACGAGTACCGAAGATACTTTTATCCGTAATTATAGCGTTTCTTATGTCTACCCAGACGCAATTAAATAATTAAAAGTTAGCAGAGGGATGTCCCTCCAATTAATTTCTTTTCGCAATTTTTTAAAATGTATTGATCTCTAAAATGAATTCGTAATTTCGTACGTTCTTTCATCTATCTACTTCTCTCGTTTTTTTAAAATATAAAAATTGAAAAAATTCGTAGTTTCCCCTTTCAAGAATTTTTTAGTATTTAAGTGAAAATAAAATAAAAAATGTAACTACATCATCTTTACTCTTTAATTCTCTATAACTATAAATGAACCTTCAGGTAAGGAACGCAATGCAAAATTGATTACCTGATGAAATTACTTGGAAGATTGCAAGGTGTTTTCTTCAACAGTATCGTTCCAACCTTTCATCAAACGCGTTCGACTTAAAAATGCCAGTAAGAGATCTTTTAAATCTACTAATAGTAAACATATTTTATCAAATAAAAATGACACTTTATAATCAAATTGAAATATCTAACAAGTGAGAAAAATATTTTTTCTAAATTATATAAACATACGTATACATTTTTTATATAAATTATTATGAGGTTTTACTTATGCTTTTATCTATTGGTTTTCCAAATACTTCCTCGAATACTTCAGACTCATCCGAATATATTTTTCGGAGTTCCAACTTTAGAAATACAACCATTCTATATTTTTCATCGCAAAAGCTTTTAATTCCTTTAAATGTGATAATTTCTCGGTATGTAAGCTATGTGTTACCATAAAAAATCAAGGTGAATCTTTTCAATATGGCGTGAAAACACATTTATCATTTATTTTAGTTAAATTAAAGCCAAAAAATATTATTTGATTCTCTAATTATAAAAAAAATCAAGGATACAATACTAATATAAAATTAAATTATAAATGCAAATAATTAAATACTGAATATGTCGAAAATATTCCTTTTGTCAATTTTTATCGGTGCAAAAATGAGTTGTTACCAACACTGAATTGAGAAATCTAACTTTTACAGTGAATATTTTCCACATTTTTCTCAATTACGAATGTTTGACTGCAGCTTTTTACCTCAAAGAAACGTCGTTTACTGTTAATTTTAGTGATCTAACTTATTTTCAAATCGAATATACTATGTAAATTCATAGCTCTTTTCGCTAGTTCTAACTAAAGGGATTTCAATATTTCATTTAAAATGCACAAACAAAATGTTTGAGTTTAAACTTTTGTACACTGCACCAAATGTAGCACACCTAAACAGATATTTGAATGTAAGGAATAATACAAGCGATTTTGTTGCAGTAAACATGGAGCATGTATTTCGGTATCTTAGATTTACTTCATATATATTACAAACATTTCATGGGAATTAATTAACAACATGAATTTTTGGTTTTCGTGAAAAGTGAACCTGCGTAAAGTTACACATTTTTTAAGTTTTAATAAATATGGTGTAAATTTATAAGCTTTTCATAAGACTTCTTTCAAAAAGGTTACGTTTAGATATTGATATTGACAAAAATGTATTATTGTTCAGGTATGTATTTCTATAAATATAAATGTGTCAAACAACCTGCGCCACATTAGCGCTAGATAGTATATAGTAGTAGTAACCATAAGACTTCAGATTACAGGCTAGATAAGAAAAATATTAATTTAAATATTATAAATAAGTAAATAATAAAAAAATTATTATTTAAAAATAAATTTAAAACAATTTATTTTTCATTGATTTTGTCTCGCTCTAATGATAACTAAAGAAAATTGTCAAAAAATAACTTGACTATACTTTTTAGGATGAACATTAAGCGATACATTTAAATGCTAAAAACTTGGTGCTGTTCTCACTTTCAAAATTGTTGGAGAAGCCTTGAAATATAATTAATTAGGATTATTTTTCAAAACTGTTTTAAATTACTTTAATCCCCACAGTTAAATTTGAGTTTTGGCATGACATTTTTATATTTTTTCACGCACCCTATCCAATATGTTTTCAGGATCAAAAGGACTTGGATGGCGCAGCAGAAATTTTTTCCTGGAATAGGTGGTTGTTGTCAAAACTAGGGCTGTGGCCGGCCGAAAAAAGCGATTTTCGATTTGGTCTCAGTTTCGGATATTTTATGTATCATATGACGATGGAGTACTTAGATTTGTTTCTATTTATCGACAACCTGGAACATGTTATCATGAATTTAACAGAAAATATGGCCTTTTCACAAATAGTTGTAAGGATGCTCATGCTTAGGGTCTACAATTTTGAACTGGGAGAAGTCGTATCAGAAGCCATGACTGACCTTGATATTAGAAAATACAAAACCGAAGAAGAAAAAGAAATGGTCATTGAATATAATTCGAGATCAAAAACATTTGTGAAGTTGTTGATGGCAAATGTTGCTCTAACGGCGACGTCTTATTACTTTCAACCAATTCTTGGTCAAATGGGTTCTCGTGAGTATAAATATTTACCTGGGCAGTGCAACGGTGTGAACATTCTATTTATCACGCTGCAAAATATTGAAAATGAACATACCAGTATAATGAGTAAATATTCTATTTGTTTAGTAAGTATTAAAATACAAAACAACAAAAAATACTTCACGCGCGAGCCTTATACAATATTTTTTTCGGCATTGGTATGAAAAAGTCACATTAATATTTATAAGTCGCGCATCGCATTTGAAATTTTCCATGTTGTTTAAATGGGGCAAACTAAGTAGCAACTGCCAAGTGAGATAACTTTCTCAAATACAATAGAAATCTAACGTCCACTTGGGGAATGGCATCAAATCATTGTTACTGGTCATGCATCATGCGCAATGTTGATAAATTAAGACGAAAGTCATTTTTGATCATTTTAAAATGATTAATTTCAGTTCTCCCCGTTTAAGTAACATGAAAAATTTTCAATGGGATGCCGAAGTTCTAAATGTAAAATGTAAATATTAACCGATTTGGATTTTTGTACTACAAAATAATTTTATATAGTTATTAACGAAGTGTCTCGTCGTCCTGAAATTCGGGGTGACTATTCCAATATTTTTCATAAGCTTGGCTAGTCGTCCCGGAAATTCGGGACGACTAGTCCATCCCATTTTTCAACGCCGCAAGTTTTTCGGCACGAGTAGTCACAGCCAATTATTAAAATAATTTTAAAGCAAATTTCTGTCACATTTCATGTTTTTCAGTTATTGGGTCTGCTGATAATTCGACATTCGTTCTGCAACTTCCATATCGCTTTTATTGTTTTTACAAAGTGGATGAGGTGCAGTCTTATCTGTGGACGTATTTTTCTCAATTTCCTTTTGTTTTCGTCAGCGGATTTGGCCAAAGTGCAGCGGACTGTCTTATGGTGACCCTTGTTTATCATGTGTCTGGTCAATTGTCCGTTCTTGCAAAAAGAATTAGTCATTTAACAGCGGATTCAGGAACATGCACGGAAGAAATTAAAACCGTCGTCAAAGATCATATTCGCCTTCTAAGGTGAGAATTAATTCGATCTGTTCAACTATGATTTTATTTTCAATAAAGTTGAAAGTTGTTTAGTCGGAATACTCAGAAAAATGTCAGTTTTCTCATAAATGTGACTAAAAGTATAGAGATCCAATTTTTCTAAAACTCCTTTTCTACTGCTTATTTGATTCCCTGATTCCACATTTTTTATAAAAACTTTTAAATTTGAATCAGGCATTGTTACTCAATACAAATAAGAAAAAATATGAGTCAGTGTAATTTCAATTTTAATTAATGATATTGTGGTGATACAAGGGGAGCTTCGCCCATCTGCGCGCTACGAGAACCTCCCCTCCATTAAGGGTTTTTTATCAAGGTAAAGTAAGGTATCTTAATTAATATATTAATTATATTTTAATTTAATATAATATTCCAAAAATATGTATTAAGGTAACTCAAATGGATTGAATTGGAATCAAATTAAATATATTCATTAAGATTCCTTTAGGAAAGATCTCGATTTTTGAAACCTCTGTGGCAAGATATTTTTATAATATAATATACCTTGAGCCCCCAGTTTTGAACTAAGCCCCGGGATTCATGGAAAGGGAGAATGCAATATGCAGGGATGGACAGGAATACACGGTATTTGTGCGAGGCTTTGGAGGTCCCAGTGGGAGACTCAAAAGGTTACGCAATTCTAAGAGAAATTCATTTTGAATGAATCTCAACTTGAAAAATTATGAATATATTCATATATGAATATGAATTGAATTGTATCATTCGGACTAAGAGTAGAATGGCACTGAATCATTCGGAATGAGCTCGCACGTTGCATTCGGAGTGAAATTCCGTTATCAGGCGGATTCAAATGCAATGAAAGTTTCTTTCATATTTGCAAGGAATGAATCTGGATGACTGCGTAATGAATGCGGACTTATTCAGAATGAAGTTGAGCTTTCATTCCGAATAAGTTCGTGCATCGCAAAGAGACTTCGCATTAATTCGTAATCCATTGGCATGATTCGGAGATGTTTGTATTTAAACGGACTCTATTTTATTCCAAAACTTCCACCAGAATCTTTAAAATATAAAAAGACATATATTATAGTCATATAACAATTAATGACAGAATGTAGAAGTGTATTTCTGGACAAGAAGGTACGAGGGTTGCCTTTTATATTTTGAGCCTAATAATGAAAAGACAATAATTGATCATCGAAAATTGCTTTATTGTTTTTCAAAGTATTCTCCCTGAAACTCAACACACTTTTGCATGCGCTTGAACAAATTTTCGAAACATTTTTTCCACTCCGATTGAGGCACCTCCGAAACATGCATTTTGAACGCATCAACCGCTTCTTCAGGCGTCGAAAAACGTTGACCTCGTAATTTATTTTTTATGTATGGGAATAAAAAAAAGTCATTAGGTGCTAAATCAGGGCTGTAGGCTGGATGACCCATCAATTCGACGTTTTCAGCCCTCAAAAAGTCCCTTGTTGCAGCGGATGTGTGAGAGCTCGCATTGTCGTGGTGGCGGATGATTCGTCTTCGGCGGCTGATTTTCCTAATTTTTTCAAAGATCTCCGGTAAACAAATAGTTGTATACCATTCCGAATTGACCATCCGACGTTGTTCCAACGGCACAATTCCTACGTGGCCGGTTTTTCCAAAAAAACAGGCAACCATTTGCTTCGAAGTGCTTCGTGCGCGAACAACTTTTGTCGGATTTGGCTCATCTTGGAAGATCCACACAGTCGACTGCTGTTTAGTTTCAGGCTCATGAGCATAAATCCATGTTTCGTCACCTGTTACGATGTCATAGGCATGCTTTGAATCACCGCGATCAAATTTTTTCAGCATTTGTTTTGACCAATCCACACGAGCCTTTTTTTGAGCGATTGTCAACTTATGTGGGATCCAACGGCAACAAATTTTTTTGACAGTCAAATGTTGATGTAATAATTGCTTGCACGCTGGTCCCACTAATGCCGAAGGATGCCTGAATCTCACGATAAGTCACGTAACGATCTTGCATTATTAATTCACGCACAGCGTCAATTTTTTCTGGGACAACGACTGATTTTGGGCGACCTTCACGACTTTCGTCACTGAGCGAAATGCGGCCGCGATTAAATTCGTTATACCAGCGTTTCACAGTGGCCAAGGATGGAGCTTCATCGCCAAAAGTCGAAGTGAGTTGATCGATGCACTATTGTCTTGATAATCCACGTCGAAAATCGTAAAAAATCATCGCACGAAAATGTTCACGATTCAATTCCATTTTTTCGCTGAGACAATATTTTCAAGTCACTGAAAACAATACAGGTTATGCTCAAGTCACAAAACGTTCTGAAGAAGGTTATGGTTAAAAAGGTAAAACTTTCAATTGGAATCGTCAGATGACACCTGTAAACACTAGTATTGCCAAGGCTCAAAATATAAAAGGCAACCCTCGTAATTTAACATTAGATACAACTATACTAGGCATATATGGAACCTTATAGATAAAAGTGTTTTCATAAGTAAATGTCTAATATTTTCTCATGTGTGATGATATTAAAAAACTAATTGCTGTATCTAATATATTACTTAAAACCTATAAATGATCATTTCAGGTGCATTATAAACTGATATTGTTTCTGAAAATAATACTAATCTCTGACAATTACCATTTCACTTACCATTTCTATGTCTCAAAAGGAAATTAATTCAAAAACGATCTTTAAATTTAAAGTATTAAAGTTTTAATTATTTATATGATATATGTACATATACAATATATATTTAAAAAATAAGGTTAAACAACCACCGCAGGGTCCCACTGATAGCAACTGCCATCTAAAAATGACACCGGCTCTCAGTAGATCCGTGGTAAATTACATTTATGGCCACTTCTCACAACGTGAGACTTATATATGTATAAATAAGGTTAAACAACCTCCGCAGGGTCTCACTGGGAGCAACTGCCATCTAAAAAATGACACCGGCTCCCAGTGGGACCGCGGTAA
>CAKNWT010230571.1:1903-14418 GCA_932066315.1 Andricus coriarius
AGGAAAAAGCGCATATATAACTTCGTATGGACGTGAGTTGTTAAAAAAATAAGTCGGTAAAATAAGATTCGGGTAAGTATATGACATGGACAAATGGCCCAAAAACAGTTAAAACATGCTTTAAATGGTAAAATTGTGTTACAACTGAATTTTTGAATATTTTATCGATTCATTTCAAACGCTTCAAATTTATAAATGTTTGGAAATGGCCTTGAATAATGTGTTGTAAACCCGGGGAATGAGAGAATTTAGTTTTTAGTTTTGACGAGTCAGCCTGATTTATTTTTAATTTCTTAACTATTTCAATTTGAAAATATATTATTTTGAACATTTAAAAATAAAATTCCTAAATCTATGCGCTTTTCATTCTAAATTTCACAATAGTGAATGACTCGTTTTTGTAAATATAGTCAAAAGGGTTCCTTCAGGAAAATGCAATTTCATTTAGAATTCAACATTTCTAAAAGATGCTTCATATATATTTAAATTAGCGCGCCAACGGCATGACCATTGTTCACACATGCGCAGTCAGGTATCTCGCGAAGTCGCAAAATGGCTTCTGTTGATTAAGAGTGTCGTGCATCGTGTCCCAAATCTGCCCAAATACTCACCCGCCCACACAAAAGTAAAGTTAAAACGCCCTTGCGGCTTATGAGAATCGGCATTTTTTAACCGTGGAAGTTTATTTGTTGTTTTTTCTTCGAATTCTGGCGTTTTGGGGATTTTAATTTTGCAATAAAAGGTGTCTTTTGCTCCAAAAGAGCAAAGGGATTTGGTTGAGAGATTTACGCGTGTCGTTGAAAAGCAACCACGCGATGAATCGAAATTTTACATCGCTTTTGAATCCAACGTACTTGCAAAGTGCTCAGAATGCTGCTGCAGCAGCTGCTGCGGCAGCGGCTGCAGTATCCCAAGCTATTGCTAATGGAACTTCCCTTTCAAGAAAGCGCGAAGCGGATGGTAAGTTTCTGTTTTTATCGCTTTTATTCATCTGTCATCACTTAGCGGCGTTTTCACCATTTTGCGACGTCATGATTCACGCCTCAGAAAAAAATACGTTTTGGCGTAAAAATTGGTGCAAATTTGTCTCAGTATTTAAACTTTTATGTCAAAGAATAAACCAAATTGAGGGAATGTACCAAACTGTCACGTGACAAGCTTAATCATAAACTAATAACCCCAATGTATTCTCTATACCAGACTTTCGTCGTTCTTTCCTTTAAGTCTGTCTGGTATGAAACCTTTTTCGATTTATTAGTTTATGATCATATTCGTTCAAAAGAATTGTTCATGTGAAGTTATGAGTAGAAAAACTTTGCTCGAATCGTGTATGTACTTTAAAAACGTAGTCATTTTTAACGGACACATATGTTCCGTGTGTTTTATTCGAGATAAAAGAGAATAAGTATGTTTTAAAGGTCAGGTTACACCCAAATTTGTTTAATATCTGCTGATGCATTAAGTCGTGAAGGTCAAATATTGATATTAATCGTTCCCAATTTCTTTCGTTCTACTAAACGTTGTGTATCAGGTCGCTCGAATAAACAGCAAAGTACTGTTTTTCCGTAATAATTATTCACAAATAAAAATGGTTTGCTAAATAATAATCGTGCGTACAGTTACTTGTAGGTTGGTGTTATACCTACGGTAAAGTGGACGGATCTTCAAAAAACAATGTTCTTGAAGTTCTGGACGTTCAAATGAACGAACTTTTCTACTAATGATTTTTTCAAATAGAAAACCTGCTCAACTATTTGTTCATTTGAATGTTCAGAACTTCAGGCATAACATCCAAAACTAAACCTACGCGAAGTGGATGTGAAGTGTACTACGCTCCATTTTGCGTAACTATTTTTTTGTAATTTATTGTATGAATGAATTCAGTTAATAAAACTTATATTTGAATTATCAAAATTAAGTACATGGTTACTGAAAATAACTGCAATGGGAAAAAATTATATTTTGAATTGAATCGTTCAACCTTTTATTGTTTCAACTTTAAATTGCTCAATTTGGTACAATTTAAATGAAACTCTTGTATAGCTAAACAATTGTAAAATAGAAAAGGTTAACATTGATATAATGTAATGTTAACAAACTTCAAAATTATTTCTTTTTCATATAAATAATTCAAAATTCGTTATAGTTGGATTTAAAATCTAAATCTAAAGTTTTCAAAATTATACAATTTTGAATTAATCAGCTTTATTTCTCAATAATTCTATAACATAACAGGGTTAAAATTGGAATCAGGTTATGGTAACAAAATTCAAAACTATTTGGTTTTAATTTTAATAATTCAAAATTGTATAAATTTGGATTTAGAATAAAAATATTGATGTACTTGAAGTTCTGAACGTTCAAATGAATGAACATTTTTTATTGAATACTTTCTGAACCATAAACAGTGCGAAAATAGTAGTTGATTTTATTGAAAGTAATGCAATTATAAAATAACCTGATCTTGCATTTTTTTTAATAGCTAGATAGTCCTACTTTCGAAACTAAATTTATAATATATTATAAGGGAATATAAAATACGTTTTCTGTGAGAAATTTAGACCCTCTAGCGGTATTAATTTACGACGAATTCAGTTTTAAAAATGATTATTTTAACTTATGTTTAATGGAGAATACTTCGCGCCATCTTACATTTTGATTTTTTACATTGCCTAAATTCAACTTTAATAATTCAAAATTAAACTACGTATGCAATAAATCGTCCTTTTTTAATTGGGTAAGGTATATTTCTGAACTACCGGTACAAATAAGGAAGATATTTTTATGAAATTACGTTGAAAATAACCCTAGACAAAAACTGCTGAAACTTTTTGCATTTTTTTAATGATAATATCACCTTAGAAATTATGAAAAGCCCCACTTCATCAGTTGTAACAAGATTGTTGGATTTTCAGCCGAGAAGATAAATTTTCAACTAAAAAAATGAATTTGCAGCAAGCCCGAAAGGGAAACGGCTTAATGGTATAATAATAATAATAATACATGAAATTTCAAACAGATAGTTGAATTTTCACCTCAAAGGGATTTTAAGCCAAAAGTGAAATAGTTTAATTTTCAGTTTAAAAAATTAATTTTTTACCAGATAAAACCCTAATTATTAACCAAATAGTTACATTTTTAATTAAAGAGATGAATGTTCAACTAAAATTAGGTACCTTCAACCAAAAAAATGAATTCTTAACAAAGTATGTAGTTGGACTTTTAACCAAATAGTTGAATATTTCACCAAAAAAGATAGATTCTCAACGAAAAATGTAATAGTTGATATTTTAACAAAAAAAGATTTCAATTTTGAATCAAAAACGGTCGAATTTAGCCAAGAAAAACGAAATTGCAACAAAATAGTAGTTGAATCTTCAACTGCCTCAACTAAAACAGATTCATTTTTAACCAAACAGTTGCAATTTTGAACCGAAAAATGAATGCATGATTTCAACATAAAAAATAAAGGGTTGAATTCTCTACAAAACAGTTGACTTTTTAACCCGAAAATATGAATTTACAACCCAAAAAGACGACTTTTTAACAAACAATTTTTAATTTCAAAACATAATCAATTAATTAATTAATTAATTATAATCATAATCAATTAATTTTATAAGAACTTCAAAACTAAAAGAAACTTGAAAAATGAAAGCCTTATACTGCAATCAAAACCAAAATATAGTTTTGACAGCACCAGCACTGCGTAGGTATTGTTTTACGAAGTCTCTGCACGTTAGGGTACGTATAGCTACTCCGTAATTAGTATACAGCCGGAAATAGTTGCAACTGGGCCTTTTTGAAATTGAAGAAGACGTTTATTTCGTTATTATTTTTTTTAGTGAAAATTAAAAGAAACTGGAAGATTCTGAATAAAGTAAGAAAGTAACTGAAATAATTTATTTTTTTAGGCGATGGCAAGCACGATAAAGAATCAAAGGAAGATCGTAGGAAGCGAAGAAAGTCAAGGTGGGGAGGTAGCGAACATGACAAAACTTTTATTCCCGGAATGCCAACAGTTTTACCAACCAACCTCACCCCGGATCAGGAGAAAGCATACCTCTGTAAGTACAACTCTATTATGTTTCCCTAATTTTTAAATTAAACCATAAGCGCTTTACCTCTCACAAGACAGGGTGTATAATTTATCAATTTTATTTCTGTGTATAATTTATTAAAATCCGATTCATAGAGTAGATGACAATAGAGATGTAAGTATGTATTTCTAATTTCTAATTTTTAAAAGCGATGGTCACCAAAGGTAAGAAAAGTGATCGTTAGAACGATGTAAAATTTCAGAAGAAAATTCTTTAGATTTTTCCGGAAATTTTAAGCTCGTACTTAAAAAGCGTTAATCCTTTTTTCTTTAATTTCGCTACTCTCGAATGAGAAAAAAACAGAAACTTATATTGTTTACAATGTATACTACTATAACAAATTGGCATCATCTAACTGTTGGGGTTTCCGCCCCCTCTAACCCGTTGGTTTACAGTTCAGCTGCAGATTGAGGAAATCAGCAGGAAACTACGCACCGGAGATCTTGGAATACCACTTAACCCCGAGGAAAGGTTTGAACGAAACTTACGTACCAAAAATGACTAAACATATCCACAAATTCTACCTATCTACTGACCATTCAGCAGTCCTCAGCTCAAGGGCTTAAGATTTTTAAATGGCTACGTCCAACTTAGTGGAATACCGATGGTCTGAATGAGGCGGCTTTTATCCAAGCCGCTGCACATCACAGAAGCTGAATTTTGATAATATTGGTTTGACCTAATCAATTTCTTTTACTAATTCACATTCGTTAATCACTGCTACTCAGTTCTGAGCTCAAATCAAGATATAGCAAGTTTAAAAGGCGCTAAATTGATAGGATCATTTTTATTAGGGAAGTTAAAACAAAAAGAATAGCAGTGTTTAACAAGCGATTGCTGTTTTTGGCCTAATGTTTATCACAATAGAGTTTCCTCTATCAAACTTGCGCGAGCTTCAGAAAAAGCGAGAAGAAGGTGGTTTTTAAACTTGGCGTTTAAATGGAGAGATGCTTAGGGTGATTTGGGCTTCAAAGTATTGTAGATAGATTTTTAATTTGAATGTAGAATACAAAGTATCTGACTTCAAATTATTTTCCATCTCCATTAATTTGAACCCAAAATCTGAAAACTTGACTTCATTTATCGCGAGTGACATCAGCCTTTCAAAATAATTTCGAACATGTTTCGATCCGCAAACTAAACAGAAGTAGGCAAACAATATTTTCAGTTCTATTTCAACTGTAAATTGTCCTGATTCTGTAATATCGGCTACACTTTCGTCGCCACTAGGCAGAACTCATCACCCTCCCACTAATGATAAATTTACCGCGTATAATTACAGGGGAATAGATTAAATCTTAATACTAATCTCATTGCTGTATAGATCGATCTAACGTTACTTTCAGGTACTTCTTGAAACGATCTTTGATAATGTCACTTTAATGAAACGATTTACTCCAATAGGTTTGACCCGTTCAGTTTTAGCTGGACTCTATTCTGTACCGTTGTGTTTTATTTAGCATTATATACAGATATTATTGACTAATCAAAAGAAATTATTGTTTCCTAATAATCACAGGGTTTATCTCTTAGCAGCTGTCATCATTCCCAATTCTGCCGTGTACAAATGTGCAGCCTTCGAGTGGTTACCTTCAATAAATTAATAAATAAAAAACTTACTCTGTGCTTTACAGCAGAAGCGATTCGTTACTTTGTGATACAAAGGCAATGTTTGAAAGTACCAACCTCTATTTTCAGAATTGGTTTTCACATGCACAAAGATATACTTTTACGTGGCCGTGATATAAAGATTATTTTCAAAAAGACACAAACACCCCAAATCATAGATAATTAGACGTTAATAACTAATCATTATTACTAATCAGTCGTTAATAATTACTATTTTCCGTAAAAAAATATGCTGCTCTCATAAGGAACCAATAACTTTGCTTTTATTTTCTATTCTTAACGTGACTCGATTCACTATTTCAGTTTTCGATATCGCTTATAAGAAAAGTAGAAGGAATTGATTCAACAGCAATATAAAGTGTTGAATACTGTTTGGTTATACACATAAATATTAGTTCTTTATTTGAAAATAATTTCTTTCCCAATCTAGTCCTTGAACGCGGAAAAGCTCCAATTTGATAAACTTAATCGAATTACGCTGGGAATCCCATTTAAGTAACTCCCGTTCGACTCGTTCCTAGAATTTGAGTCCTCGGCATTTTGGTGATGCAGGGACCATGGGACCGAGAGAGAGGCGGTGATCAGTCATGCGTGACCGACATTATGAGGGCAGTACTGTTAGCGCGTTAGTCGTGTCAGCTGTTAGCATGAGTCTAAATCCAACAGAAATGGTTCATGCAGTCCTGAATGTTTACGTTCGGAACGAGCGAATGTTGTGTTCGATTTAAGCGAAGGCCATTTAGGACCGTGCCCGAAACCGCACTTAAATGGGATTCCCAGTGTATACAATTTGGATACTGAGCATTTTTTTAAAGTTTAGTGATTTATTTCCTGTCTGCAGGATTGGCAAAAATATTTAGAGGAAGGTTTATAATGTAATGTTTGTTGAATAAACTTCGTTCTTTTTGGGTGGATATTTTTAATTGTTTTGCCAACTCTGCTGTCGAATTACATACATAGAATCAGGTTGCTTGTACGCTAGTAACATCTTTGTGCTAGCGGCTTATCGTAAGACTCGCATTTTTTTTTCAGATCACCATCTCCTGAGCCGATATACAGTAGCGATGGTAAACGGTTAAACACGAGAGAATACCGCACAAGACGTAAACTGGAAGAAGAGCGTCATAATCTTATTCAGAACATATTAAAAATCAATCCGGACTTTAAGCCTCCGCCAGATTACAAGTAAGTATAGTTTTAATTTAATTTATCAAAGGTTCCAATTGGTGAATCTCTTTTTAAATTGGGGTTACATTACTGATAAGAATTGTGGATAGGTTTTTGTGGTTACTTGGTTGAAAAATATATTTGTAAATTCTAACTGTTATCGAAATTAAGGGATTACGCCACTAACTTAACTTCTTGTGTAATAAATTGTTATGCCAGTATGTGCAATATTAAAAGAGAATTATTTAATAAAACTGAGGGTTTTCACTTTATATAAATTATGTCAATAAGGTTGAATCAGTATAAGCTGGTTTTTACATAATATTTTGTTTAATTAGGTCAAACAAACTGAAAGTACACTTGTCCAGGAATTTTGAAGAAGTTTATCGATTGTTTTAGGATCTCTTATGTTTAGAATTTTAGATATCCATTACTCAATTTTCATAATTTTATTACTCTGTTGTTTATATTTTAAATATGCATCACAAAGTAAAGACGTTATTCACGGATTTAATTTGTTTATAGGACGTTGTAGTTTAGAATAAATTATTTAGGTTTGTATTAATTTTAAAGGTTTCCATTTTTTGAGTATTAAATGTTTAATGTAATTGAAAATGATTGAGACATGAACATTTTTTTGAAGTACTTACGATTTTGAAAGGTTTCCCATTTTTTAATTTATATATAATCTTCAAACTTAAGCTTTTAATACTGCTTTATAGATACTAGGTTTCTAGATAAGATCCAGTTAAAAATTGGAAGTCTTTTAACTCTGGAAACTATTTTCAAATCAGAATTTCTAATTAGGTTTCTATTAATTTTGATAAACTTTACCAGGTGTATAAGCTTAAATCCGCTGTTTTTTAGGCAAAAGAAAGTCGTTTTTTTTGCAGAAAATAAAATAAACTTTATTCAAAGTATTTTCCCTCGCTTGCTATACATTTTCCCCATCTCTCGGGCAATTTGTGTATACCACGCCAAAAAAGGTCTTTATCTTTCGATGCAAACCACTCGTCAAGCCATTTTCCGACGTCTTCGTACGAATCGAAGTGTTGTTCAGCGAGCGCGTGACCCATCGAAGAAAACAGGTGGTAATCAGAAGGGGCCAGGTCTGGTGAATAAGCGGGATGAGGTAGCACCTCCCAGTTGAGTGTTTTCAAGTAGTTTTGGACCATTTTTGACGTGTGCGATGGGGCGTTGTCGTGAAGAAAAATCAGCTTCTCATGTCTTTCTTCATAATCCAGCCTTTTTTCACGCAAAGCACGGCGCAATTTGATTAGTTGTTGGTGGTAGCGGTGAGCATCGACAGTTTCACCAGGTTTTAATAGCTCATAGTAGACGACACCCTGCTGATCCCACCAAACGCACAGCATCGTCTTGCGTCCAAAGCGATTAGGTCTTGAGAAAGAAGTTGATGATTGTCCGGGATCGACCCATGATTTTCTTCGTTTCGGATTCTCAAAATAAATCCACTTTTCGTCTCCAGTCACCACACGATGCAGAAACTACTTTCTTTTGTGTCTAGCAAGCAAGATTTCACATGTGTTTTGGCGTCGCTCCATCTGCCTATCGTTCAATTCATGGGGTACCCATTTTCCCATTTTTTGGATCTTTCCCATGGCATGTAAACGCATGGAAATGGCCGGTTGAGTAACACCTAACTGTTCGGCAAGCATTTTTTGTGTTTGTGTATCGTCCTCATCCAAAAGAGCCTGTCATTCATGGTCCTCAACTTTTTTGGGCCGATTTTCACGCTTTTTGTCACTCAAGTCAAAATGACCGTCTTTGAACCGGCGAAACCAGTCTCTGCAAGTTGTTTCCGATAAAGCACTGTCACGATAGGCCTTCACAAGCATTCGATGTGATTCGGCAGCCGATTTCTTCAAATTGAAGCAAAAAAGTAGATCTTCCCGCAAATGCTCCTTTTCTGGCACAAAACTAGACATGATTACTCAAGGAAAAATTTATGTTGTTGAATAAAAAAACTGAATATGTGCACTGATTTACGTAGCCAGGTGTCGAACTCACACAAAAAAAAGCATGACGTTTCTATTGTAGCTAAATATGTTCACTACCGCCATTTCTGAGCAAACAGCGGATTTAAGCTTATACACCTGGTATTTTAACCTCTTCACTGTGTAGACCGAAAATCACAAACTGGGCCCAGCATGTGTGAAAATTTCTACTAGATGCGTTTTAATGAAAATTGGTACTAAGGGTTCATTTGGGTCGCTGAATACGAATTCAAGGTCAAAATTTCAAAATGGCTGATCCAATATGGCGACAAAAATTTTTGAAAAATCCAATGTGTGTACGGATTTGAATGAAAATTGGTATTAGGAAGTTATTTAGGTCGATGCAAGGTCAAATATCAAAATTCGAATTTTCAAAATTGTTGATCCAATATGGCGATCCGCCATATTGGATCCGCCTTTTTGAATTTGGAATTCTGATGCCAGATTTGGACTCAGAGATCCAAAAAACTCTAATACACCAAGTTTGATGACAATCAGCCAATTTTGCGTAATTTCAATCCGCCATTTTTTAATTTTGGAATTCTGATACCATATTCGGTTTCAGAGGCCCAAAAAACCTTTGTATACCAAGTTTCATGATAATCGATATAGTATAAACCTATTTATTTTACATGACGTATATTGCGTCAAACGCACTCTTGGTCTTTTTTTTTTTTACTCAATATGCGTCATACACTGTCATCGGGTTAAGAATGTTTTTTTTTGTATTCTAATAAGGTTTGATTCATTTTCAAAAACATCCGATTGGAACTTTATAAGCTATTCTCCGTTTAAAATAACTTCAAATTAATAGATTAATAATTAAACGCTGTTATTAAATTTCAAATTCTGTTCAAATACTTGCTTTTTTCTTATTTATTCAATTTTTAACACACTCAATTAAAACATTTTAATTAAGAAAAAGAGCAATTATTTAATGTTTAGCAATATTTAACTGTTCATTCAAAGCAAGCAATTATACATAAAATATTTAAAATTAAACAATTAGAAACTGAATTTTCTGAAATAGAAAGCCTTGCATCGTACAAATTTCAGAGAGCTGAATTTAAATTTTGAAAGTTAACATTTAAATTGTGTATTTAAACAAATTTTATTTGATAGTGAAATTGTTAAATTTTAATGTATAAATAAAAATTGAACACTTATTAATTTACAAAAAATTCGAGTAACTTGAAAAGAGACAGTTAGTACTTTTGAAAAGTTTAAAAATTAATTAAATACTTGAAATGATATCAGAAGATTTTTAAGACTTGTGAAAGGTTTTAAAAGAATAGTTAGTTTAAAGAATATTTCGAAAGATTCAAAAAATTTTCAAAATCGCCAGAAAAGAATCTGGAGAATTTTTAAGGCATTTTTTTATTTTTCAGAATTTTAAAAATATTCTAGGAAAAATTTGAATCATTTTAAAAGATATTCAGAAGTTTAAAAAAAAATTCAAAAATAGTTTAAAATTTGAAAATTTTTGGATAAATTTAAAACAAAATGTAGATTTTTGATGATTTTTAAATAGAATATTGACGTTTTCAAGAATTTTTAAAGGTTTTAAGATAATAAAAAAATGTTATTGATATTCCTGGGAAAATAATTTTTAATTTGAAAAATAATTTTAAGATAATATTTTAAAATATTTTTAAACAATTTTGATGGTGAAATAAAAATTAAACAATATATATTGATTTTAAAATACTTCAAATTAAAATAATTTAACTTTTAATTTAAAAAGTCTTGAGTTAAAAAAATCAGATTTATAAGTTTTTATTTTTTCTAGCTGAAAATTGCTTAAAATTATATAATTTTGAAAATTTATAAAAATTATTGATTCATTCTTCAATTTAGAGCATTGAATATGGTAATGTTCATTTATATTTTTTGAACTAAGTGTGAATTAAAGTTTTAATAGCTTCCATTTTATACATGTAAATTATTGAGCGTTTGAGTAAACAAAAAAAATGAGTTAAAAATGTTTAACCTTCAATTTTAAAAGTTTAAAATTTAAGAGTTCCACTTTAAGTGCTTTAATTTGCAGTTCAGTTATTATTATTTATAATGAAAAAAAGTGTTTAGTTTTACAAGTTCGAATTTTCTAATTTCATAGACCGTGAAAAATGTTTGAGAACCAGGAAATTAACGGGAATTTTTTTTTTGATTAAAACGGCGTTTTATAAAACTTGTGTAACACTGATGAAAAATCGATAGTCTCATAATTTTCACCATATTACAAAATTCATGCAACTAAATCTATAATATTTTTTTGGATAAATTACTAATTTCATTCTAATTTCATATTACAGGCCTCCAATTATACGCGTGCACGATAAGGTAATGATTCCTCAAGAAGAACATCCAGACATCAATTTCGTCGGTTTGTTGATTGGACCACGCGGAAATACTCTAAAATGTGCGCATCATTATTTTAATTTAAAGACTCATCTCTTTCTGTAAATCAAACTATACGTTAATCATTGCATTTGTTTCCTTCTGTTTCAGCAATGGAGAAGGAAACTGGTGCCAAAATAATAATTCGTGGAAAGGGAAGCGTAAAAGAGGGCAAGGTTGGCAGAAAGGACGGGCAACCTTTGCCGGGTGAAGATGAACCTCTGCACGCATACATTACTGCAAATAATTTAGACGCCGTAAAGAAAGCAGTAGAAAGAGTAAGAACTTTTTTTTTTGCTTTATTAAAATGTGCGATAAAATCAGCTATCTTCTTTTATTTCAATTCCAATGAATACATTATTTTCTATAGATCCACGAAATTATTCGACAAGGCGTGGAAGTGCCGGAAGGTCAAAATGACTTGCGACGTAATCAGTTGAGAGAATTGGCCCTGCTGAATGGAACATTACGAGAAAATGATGGCCCGCGCTGCACGAACTGTGGCGCTTCTGATCACAAATCATGGCTGGTAGGAACTAATTATTATCAATCAATAATGCTATTTCACAATTAAGATTCGGCGAAATTCCAATTGATAATGAATGTAATTTTACTATCTACAGTGTCCCGATAAACCAAACGTCACCAATAACATTGTTTGCTCAAGTTGTGGAGGTGCTGGTCATATTGCAAGGGATTGTAGATCCAAAAGACCAGGTATGGGAGGTCCTGCTGCTGCTGGAATGGGAGGAATGGGACAAGCCGGAGACAAAGCAAAAATTGATGAGGAATACATGTCACTAATGGCTGAATTGGGAGAAGGTCCTCCTCCTGATAGATCCAAAAGTGCCCAGAGGCAAAACACTGTTCCGAGTACCAACTATCCTGGCCTCTTTGATCGGTATTTATTACTCTTTTTAATTGGCAGGTCTCGGGCACTATTTACTAGTACAGATTTCGAAAAAAATTACACTGAAGACACTATTTTCTCACAATTGTCCGCTAATATCACTATTTCTTTATTTTTCCTTTAAAAATATTTTTGAACTTCGTTAATTGGCTAAAATTATATGCCCGCCATCTCAACGAATCACAAATTACCGAAAAATTGTATCAATGGCTGATTAGGAGCCGCGCATAAATTATGCATATATTTTTTCTGAAATATTTAACCGTGTATCCCATTGTTATGTTCCGTAAGCTTTGA
>CAKNWT010230585.1:2567-15692 GCA_932066315.1 Andricus coriarius
AAAAAATTTTCCATTGTCATTCTTCAATCTTAACGATATGCAGTTTTTTATGTTTTCAATTTTAAAAGATTTGCAATACACATTTCTGCAATTTAGAAGATTTAGAGTTAAAATGAATTTAATTTTTAATATTTATGCTTTAAATGTATGAAATTTTAACTGTTTTTTTTAATATGTAATTCAGTTTTAAAGATTGACAATGGAAAATTTTTTAATTTTTTAGATTCTCAATTGAAGATTCTTCAATATTTAATGTCTGTTATCGAAATTGTTTTGAAATAGTTCGATTTTAAATTATTAAAATTGAAATTTATTTAATTTTTAATATTTATATTTTAAAGGTATCTAATTTTTAAAATATGTAGTTCAGTTTTGAAGATTTATCATGAAACGTTCTTGAATTTTAAAGATTTGCAATTTGAAACTCTTCACGTTTGAAGATTTACAATTGAAAACTCTTTCATTTTGAAAGACGTATAAATCAAAATTCTTAAATTGTGATGACTTTGAAGATCAAAAGTCAGGAGGTTTGAATTTTAAATCTAACCAAATTGATGAAATTTCAAATGTAAATCATCACAATTGCCGAATTTTTAATTGTAAAATAAAAATTTTATATTTTTCAATGGTTAAGTGTTTTAACTGAGATTGTGGATGTGTGTAGAAGGGTTCATTTGTGAGAGACTGGTTGAGACATTGTAAGATTGACAAGGGGGTGAGGATATTTTTTGGTATCAAGACAGGTTTGTGTGGAAGTTGAGGTTCGCAAGGAAACCAGGGTTTTAGGTCAGGAAGTTCTCAGTACACCGAAAAGGGAGAACAAAGAAAGGAGGGTAAGGGGAAAGTATAGGAAAACGGTAGAAGAGGATAGATTGAGGGCGAAGAGCGTGGGATCGATTGTGGCATTCATCAAAAGGAAGAGAGGGGAGAAGAGAAGCAGTGAAGACAAGGAAGATATAAGATCAAGCTTGAAAAATCCAAAAATTTTCACACAGCCGCCGAACAACATAGTTTTGTAGAGAAGGATGAGAACAATAAGGGGACAGAAAGAAACAGAGCTGAGGCTTAAGTTCCGATGGAAGAGGAAAAATGAAGGAAGCGCGCGAAATGATGACAGAAGTAATGGGGATGTATGAAGAAGAGCAGGAAAAAAGGGTAGATGAAATAAGGAAAGAAATTAGGTGGGAAATGGCGGAACTTAGGAAAGAAATGAGGAAATAGGAAGAAGTCAGGGGAAAACCTGGAGGTTGGAGGTAGGGAGAGTGGGAATAAGGATAAGGAAAGGCTGAGAAAAATAGAACAAAGAATAGAAAAGAAAGAGAGAGAAGAATGAAAAAAACACAGTGATAAAGGGTTTAAGATTAGAGGGCAAGGAGCTGAAGGAAGGTGTGTAAGAAGTACTGAAAAGGATTGATGCTAAGGTAGAAGGAGAGGGAGTGCGAAGTTTAGGAAGGGAAGAGGGAAGAAGGGAGTAGGTACTGGTGAAAATAAAGAAATGGGAACGTAAGAGGAAAATGATGACATAAAAGAGGGTGTTATATGGAAGCTCGGAGAGAATAGAGGATGATTTGAGATGGATAAAAAGGAAGATGTAGTACAAGTTAAGGAAAATAGCGGAAGAGGAAAGAAAAAAGGGAAAAAGAACATGGGTTCAGTATGGGATAATACAGATAGTAGGTTTATGGTGACATTGGGACGAAGAAGGTTTTACGAAACGAGAAGAGAAAGGAACGGGAGATATAGAAATAAGAAATAGTAGGAAACAAAAAGGGACGAGGAACGAAAGTACAGTCGCGACCAAGAGGTTGCAAATGGCAGGTTCGAAATGCAAAGAGAAAGAATAAAAAAGGCAGAAAAATGGGAGGAATGGTGATGGGAGTAAGGAACGAATGTATAACAGAGAAGGATAAAAAAGAGATGAAAGAATAAAAATAAGGATTAATAGTAGAAGAGATGAATATGGGAGGACAGAGGTGGAAGATAGTAAGGGTTTATGTGAACGGTGATATGCAGGAGAAATCAAAGGAGATGAGAAAATTGATGGTAGAAAATAAACAAGAGATTAGGCTTAGAATAGGAGGAGACTTTAATGCGAGAACAGGAGATAGAGGAGGAAGGGAATGGGGAGGAGAGTGAGGAAAAAAATCCAAAGACAAGATACTGCATGGGGAGCGGAAGAAATTTTTAAAGAGCTTGGCGGAGCTGGGATGAGAAAGGGGAATACACACGCTCAGGACGAGGAAGGAGAACGGTACTTCATTATGTGATAGTGGACGGTGAGCTAAGAGAGAAGGCCAAGAAACTAGAGGTAAGGGATTATGTAGATTCGGATCACTTTACTATAATAGTGACATTAGAGGGAAATAAAAGTAAGAGATGGAATAACTGATAGGAGAAACAAAAAGAGGATTAGAGTGCAAAAGCAAAAAAGAAGTTAGTAAAGGAGAGAATAGAAGTGGATGGGACAAGGAATGTAAAGAGAGGTTAATTAGAGGATTAGAGAAATAATTAGATGGACAAAGGTTTAATTTAAGTGTAGAAAAGACAAACATAATAAGGTTTCGAAAAAGAGGGGGAAGAAACAAACAATGGACAGGGAGATGAAAGGGCATAACATTAGAAGAAGTAAAAGAGTTTAAGTGTTTGGGATATATCTTGCTGAAAAAAGGGGGATCATGGAGCTCATATAAGGAAAGGATAAAAAAAGCAGCAGGGGTAATGAAACAGATATGGGGAATAGGAAAAAGAAGGTAAACAAAATTGTGGAAGGAGAATGTGGTTATTTGATACGCTACAATTGCCGGTATTAGGTTATGGAGCAGATATGGGGATGGAAAGAAAGAAAAGAGATTAAGAGTTTACAAGGAAGGTATATAAGGTGGACGCTAGAGGTATAATGGAGGACGCCGGTATATACGGTGAGAGAAGAAGCGCAAAAGGATAAATTAAATACTAGAGCGGGAAGAGGGCATGCAATTTTGAGATGAAGCTAATGGAGGGGAAGGGAGGGGAGTTAGCGAGAAAGTGTTTGATGGATGTAGAAGAAAGGAGAGGGAGAACGATTCAATTAACGAGATGGGAAGAAGAAAGGACGGAGTTATTTAGGACTACAGATGTCAAAGACGGCACTGAAGGAAACTATGTAGAAGTGGAAAATGGGGAGAGGGAGAGACAATTAGTAGAAAAATGGGAGATGATTGAGGAATTAAAATATAATAAATGGTATAAGATGATAAAAAAGTAAGGAGTACCAAAGTATTTAGAAATGGAATTAGGAGAGAAAAGGCGGACCAGACTAGCAAGATTTAGATTAGGAAACGTGGTCAGGGCAGGTATGTTCTGGGAAAAGAAAAAGAACAGGAAGTGCAGAATCTGTGAATGGGAAGAGGAAACATGGGAGTATGTATGAGAAGTATGTAGGAGAGGAATGGAAGATAAAGGAAGCTAGCAAGAAAATTTGCTAAAGATTCTAGGGGAGGCTAGTTTGGCGGAAGCGTGGATGAAGGAGTTAGAGGGTGCTAGGGGAGCGAATGAGAAAGAATGTATGCAATAAAATGGCAAAATGGAGGTACAAGAGAAGTAAAAGAAAAACGGAACGGAAACGGAAGTCGTTTAAATTAGAGGCGTAAATATTTGTAAGTAATGGTTATGTAATAGCATATGTTGATTAAGATGCGTTTGCATTATCGCTCTCTCTCTCTCTCTCACTTGTTTGCACTCTACTTTTGATCGCTCGCTCACTCGTTCGCTACCACGTCCAGAATCGCGCTATACTCAAAAATGGAAATAAGGATCTAGATATAGGATTTTCTCTAAATAGGTGCAAATGACTGTAAATAGTAAGGATAAGATTTTATAAAATATGTAGACGGAAGTATTGTAAAAAATAGAAGTCATGTAAACTCTTAGGGGACACATTATGAATAAAGAAGAAACATTTGAAATTGAAGACTCTGCATTAAAATTATTATTAATATCATCATTAATTAAGTGTCTCGTTGTCCCGAAATCCGGGACGACTAGTGCATCCCCTTTACAGGCTCCCCCAATTTTTCGGGACGAATAGACAAATCCTATTATTAACATGAATTATTCTTTCATGTTTTTAAACTGATCTTTAAATCAGCTTTAAAGGAAATCGAACTTTTTTTACGGAAAATATAGATAAGAATATTATAACTATTATTAAATTTTATGAATAATGTATAATACGAAATTCTAGCCGAATTATTTCATGTTTATTTATTAAATATACATTAATTGTACATTTTATGTATATTTAGAAAAACTCGAAATTATTGACTAAAAATTAAAACATTTTAAATATGCTTGGATGATAAACAAAGAGATTTCAACAAAGGAATACAATATTATAAAATACACTTTTTACTAGTTAAGTATGAAACAAATTACTATGTTTTACATAAAATCAAATATTAAATTAAACAAATTTTTAAGCTCCAATAAATCATGAAGAGACCCTCATGAATACAATTTTATTAATTTTTTTTTGAAAATTTTCAACTATGTAATTGTTTTCACTTTAAGCAACTGAAAAGAACTGAAAACATTATCTTTTAACTATAACATTTTAAAACAATATAACTTCTTGTACATTAATACCGTTATTAATTATAAAAAATACAAACTTTCAATAATAATGTTGCATTTTGTAACTTATAATAAATGCAGTTACGGCGTTTCTCGTATTACAAAAACTTTTTTCTCGGCGTTAGATGATTCCCGCGCACGCCGTAAGCACATACTAGTCCAAGAGCTAGTGCCATTTTTCGTGAAGTGGGAGTATAAGTCCAAGTTTATGGCGAATATATCTGGGAAATGACCCTTCTTTCGAAACCCGTAAATGCCAGACGCCCTGTCTGGGGCGTTTGGGCACCTGAGCCAGGTGAAAAAATTGGAAATTTGAAGTGACAGTATAAGAGCCAATTTTCTTCTAGGATCGATTATTGATGCCCCAAGTTCATTATTATTTCATCGCCAGACCGATAGCTTGGGGATAATATACTGCCAGACTCGATAATTATCAATACAAAAACTTGGATTTTGAAGTGATAGTATAAGGTCTGGTCTTTTTAATAACAAAAGGAATAGTATTCACAGGTAGCATTCGTGAAGCGACAGACCGAAATTCCAGGGAAAACACCTTGAAAATTAAGTTTGAAAATGAATAATTTCCCTCGAAAGTATGGTTCAGAGCGGGGACCAAGGGACGCTGCCGGCAGTCGCCATTGGACGTTATCCTCTTCACTCAGCCTTTTCCCCTGACGCGGCTGTTCTCTCGTCCCTCGGTCCCCGCTCTGATCCACGCCTTCGAGGGAAATTATTCATTTTCAAACTTAATTTTTAAGGTGTTATCCCCGGAATTCGGTCTGCCGTTTTACGAATGCTACCTGTGAATACTATTCTTCATGTTAGTAAAACGCCAGACCTTATACTCTCACTTTAAAATCAAAATTTTTTTATTGATAATTATCGAGTCTGTCAGTATGTTATCCCCAAGCTGTCGGTCTGGCGATTGAATAATAATGAACTTGGGGCATCAATAATCGATCCTAGAAGAAAATTGGCTCTATTACTATCACTTCAAATTTCAAATTTTTTCACCTGGCTCAGGTGCCCAAACGCCCCAGGCATGGCGTCTGGCATTTACGCGTTTCGAAAGAAGGGTCATTTTCTAGATATATTCGCCACAAACTAGGACTTCCCAGGTGCGAAATTCGGTCGGATGCCAGAGATTGACCTTCGGCCCAAAGTCGGTCCTACTTTGGTAACCGATCTACGGTGCTACCATGGTCTCGCCGACGTTGGCAACCGACGTCGACGGTGGGCGAAAAGCCGACTGTCGGCCCAATTCTGACCCAAATTTGGGCCGACGATCGAATAAACTGTGGCAGATTAGTCGGTACGACCGCGAGAATGCGGTCGGTCCGACTCTGTATACAGCAGTCGGTTAACCACAAGTCACGTTTATGCACTGGATGGTTGGTTAAACCTTGGCCCAAATATAGGCCGGCCGTCGGACAAACGCTGGTTCATTGTTTCAAAAAGACCGTGAAAGTACGGTCCACGCGACTCTGGGCAATAGATGGCCCGACCATCGGTATAACATTGGCTTTTACAAGTCATCATGATGCGCGAATTTTAAATGCTCATTAAGAATTACATTTTATGTCATTATCAACAGTTGTGAAATAGCCTAAAACGCGAAAAAACAAAATATTACACGAAGAAAAATGATTCAAAGTGGGCGCCAAGAAAAAGAAAAGGTTTGAAAAAAAATTGTTTTAAACAAATTTAAGGGTTTCAGCCCGGGGCTATAAAACCCTAAAAATACATGATGTCGCATAATAATAAAAAAATTATTGAGAAAAAAGAGTTAAAGAAATGTTTAATTTTAACTGCTTTGAGTGTGGCTTATGAGGATGGTTTTTTCATTGACTTTCAATTCTGTAGGCATAGAGTAATGGGTAACACTCCCGACTGCTAGGCGATAGATTCAGGTATAGATGTAGGTTCGAAACCCCGTAGCGATAGAAATTTTATTTGTAATATAATTTTTTTAAATGTAATATATGTATTTATTCTAAGCAGGGCCATTAATATTTATAGCCAAAATACTCGCAATCAATTACTATTAATTTTTTGAATACTTCGAATCTACAAAAATCAAAGTCGGCCCCACATTGTTTTCCAAGGTTGGGCCGACTTTATACCAAATGTCGGGCCGACTTTGAGAAGTCAAAGGCGGTTAACCGTTATCATTTAGCTGGTTGGCCCGACCAGTGGCGTAAAAAGTTGGGCCGACCGTCCGACGGTTGGCCCGACCGTGGGCCGACGGTCAATCCGCACCTGGGATTATACTCACACTTCACGAAAAACATCACCAGTTCTTGGACTATACGTGTGGGTTCATTACTCGAAGTCGGCCAGCAACCATCAGAATGTGCAGTTAACGGTGTTTTCCCCAAATTTGGCAATAATTATTTCAAAAGTTATTAACATTGTAAAAAATTATTTTAATAATCAGGTGTATCTCTTCTTCGCCATTCGAACGGTATAAAAAACTCAATTTTCGATTTTTTGCAGTTAACGGTGTTTCTACAAATCACGGCAGATACTGCATAATCTAATAATTGAGATTGATTATTCTTTGCTTATAATAATCTTCGGATGTTTCACAATTTAAATTTTTGTTCTTCAGTTAATTAATCTAACTAGATTTATTTTATTTTTCACTGATTAAAATTTAAAAATACGATCTCTTCTTCTATATCAACTATTATATGTAAAAAATTGTATTGAATTTTTATGATAATTTATTGTCTTCTAAATAAACGCATTGAATAGAATTCCACGACCCAGCATGTTTTATAATAAAACTAAAAATAACTGAAATTCATTCAAATTGAACTTGATTGAATTAAAAAAAATTATATAACTTAAGTCAAATATATAAATAAATCTTTTTTATATTACCTGTTCCAAAACTCTCATGTGGACGGCGAAAAAAACCTTTGGGCGGACGATGTTAGTGTTCGTTGTTAATCAGAAATATAATTCACTGTTTACGATTATGAATTTTAAAATTCAATCACGTTATTTTTCTTTCTTCTTATCTGCTTGTTTTCACTGCACTGCACTGCTGGAAAAGCTCACTATATTCCGGATACGGAAGTGAAGATACGTGTAAAACCGTCAGGTGAAAAACACCGATGTCACTTTAGGGATAAGTAAAACATATGAAAAAAGGAGCAAACGCAAAAAATCAGTATATGTCCAATAACCCAAGTGCGAAGTTAGATACGGCCCAGCACTGGCCCAGTATCGACAAAAATATTGCCGAAGATCCGCTGCCAATATCGTGCCATTGCTGGAATGATAACTCCGGTATGCACTTGGCGACCAATTCTGGCCCAGACTCTGGCTGCCATCACCGGAGTT
The DNA here is from genome assembly GCA_932066315.1 of Andricus coriarius. Classification (NCBI taxonomy): domain Eukaryota; kingdom Metazoa; phylum Arthropoda; class Insecta; order Hymenoptera; family Cynipidae; genus Andricus; species Andricus coriarius. The sequence goes on from CAKNWT010230585.1 coordinate 10,530, forward strand.
AATTTAAAAAATAATAAAAATTCATTGAATTGTTTTTAGGACGCATTTATATATAACTACATGTCATCCTGGTGTAGAGTGAATACGTATATTAAATTTTCAAATATAATATTACAAATAAAATTTCTAACGCCACGGGGTATCGAACCTACATCTATACCTAAATCTATCGCCTAGCAGTCGGGAATCTTAACCATTGCGCTAAGCCTACAAGTAGAAACTCGATGAAAATGCCATCTTCATAAGCTACAGCTCAAAAAAGTTAAAACACCCAATTTTAAAATCTATTTTTCCAATTAAATATTTATTATTATACGACGTTATGTCAATGTAAAATATACGAACTGTTTACAGAAATATCAATGAAATAATTTTTAAATAGATAATTTATATCGATTACAATTTTTCTTCGTGTAATATTTAGTTTTTTCGCGTTTTATACTACTTTGCAACTTTCTACAATGACAGGAAATGTAATTTTTTAGGAAAATTTGAAACTTTTAACGACGGAACTGAGACATTTGATCGTGAACTTTGAAAATTTTGTATCAACAATTTTTTTTAACTTTCGTGTAAGGTTTGGTTTTGAAGTGTTTTAGACCATTTTACAACGTTTAAGATTGACATCAAATGTAATTTTTTCTCAGACATTTTAGAACACATGAAACCTATTTTTACACGTATTGAAAATTTAAGAAAAATATTTCTACTTTCGGAATAGTACTGCGCCGATCGTGGAACGAGCCGATAGCCAGTGCTGGCAGAATCGCCGATTATCTGTACTGGTGACCAGTACTGGGCCAGTACTACGCCGGTGGAGAACTCCGGCGTAGTGTGGAAATTTGCACCCGTAGTTAAAGTAATACTGAGCCCAGTGATGCGCCTTTTCTGGGCTAGAATCCGGCTTTTCCTATTGAAACATGTTTAGCCAAAGTAAAGACAAAGTTTGGAACGGCAGTGCGCCGAGTCTGGCCGAACTCTGGCTCTGCCTCTGAAAACATGGTTTGCCGTTAAAAAGTAAGACTTAGTCCAGTAATGTGCCATCACTGGGCCAGACTCCGGCTCTGCCTATTAGGACATGTTTTGCCAGAGTAAAGACGAAATTGGGAACAACAGTGCGCCGAGATTGGGCCGAACTCTGGCTCTTCCTCTTAAAACATGGTTTGCCCTTAAAAAGTAACACTTGGTCCAGTAATGTGCCATCACTGGGCCAGACTCCGGCTTTTCCTATTAAGACATGTTTTCCCAGAGTAAAGACGAAATTGGGAACAACAGTGCGCCGAGTCTGGGCAGAACTCTGGCTCTTCCTCTTAAAACATGGTTTGCCGTTTTAATAGTACCACTTGGTCCGGCAATATGCCATCACTGGGCCAGACTCCGGCCTTTCCTATTAAAATATGTTCTGCCAGAGTAAAGACGATGTTTGGAGCAGTAATGCGCCGGATCTGGGCCGACCTCTGGCTTTTCCTCATAAAACATGCTTTGCCGTGATAAAAGTTATACTTGGTCCAGTAATGTGCCATCACTGGGGCAAGTATCGGCGGTAGATCGACAAATTTGAATAGCCAATATAGGCAGCCAGTACGGGCACAACGCTGTGCCGATTAAAATGCCGATATTGGCGCAATAACATTAACCGATCTTTGGCTGCCGAAATTGGTCCAAGCCTGGGCCGTGTGTTCAGTTCCGGCAATTCGCACTTGGGAAGAGATGACAGAGATGAAAGAAATTAAAAAGAGATGGTTAGTTTTCATTTCAATAACATTTCGCCACCCAAAAGTTAGCTTTAACTTAACCCTTAAGGCGCCATGCTATGTAATAATAACACAAAGCGCCATGTGGGGTCGTGAGTGAACCCCTGGTCAGAAAATGTCATATTCTAAAGAGAGTAGCCGTTATTTCAATTCCAAAAAATTACTGAATACTCTTCAACTATCCTTTTAGTGCGTAGATAAGGTTTTATCGACGAAAACACTTTTGCTGCGTGTCAGAAAAATAAAAATCTTACAAAAACGTCAAAAATGACTTTTTTTTCATGAAAAGTGGGAGGAACGTTTATTAATGATTACCTCTGTATTTTTTTATGTCATTTATTACTTTTTAATAATGATCGCGCAAAAAAATGGGGGTCTTCTCATAACCCGGGAGCGTTTTAGGGTTAAGGATGTTGGCTTAGTCCGACTTCGAATTTTTTTTTGATAGGTACGGCACTGACTCAATATTTATTTTTCTCCTGAGTATTTGAGAACAAAAGAATGAAAACTTGTGAAACATCCGGAGTTTTTCGAGATCCTCGAATCTGACAAAGAACCTAAGTTTTACGAATTACGCCCCGAAATGGAGAAAAAAGGGTAGAAAATTGATATTTCCTGTGTGTGCGAAGACCATGAGAATGTAGTTGTAATCAACAAACAAGGTATGCAGGCTAGCTGTCACCTCGCCAGAGTTTGCGCTCGAACGACACATTGCTTTGAGTCTCTCTCTCTCTACAAATTCGTCAATATAATTAGTCATATCTCTCTCTATGTGTATACAATTTTCTAACGCCGTCCCATCCAGGTCATTTCTCTGGATCCGCACCCATGCGAGAGCAATAGCAGTTTAATATTAAGTTTGGTTTAAGTATTAGTTTAATATTAAGTACCCATAAAAGAAGAAAAAACGTTGCCATGAAAGACGAAATTCAAATACGGAAAAAATCGCTACCGGAAATTATTACCTGTGTAATCCGATTTTGTCAAAAAACTGTACAATTTTACTTGAACTTATTATTTTATTACAAAAATTAAATAAATCAAAAATAAAAGCATACATCTCATTTTAGGGATGTATGTGTCACGTGCTACGTCGTGACCATATATATATAATCAATTTTGAACCATTCAACCTTAAGGGAATTGACAAATAAAACTATGTATCATAGAAACGGCTCCATCCAAAGGTATTAGGAAACTGCTATAAATTGTATTAAATTAGGAAAAGAGAGAAGAAGAGAGAGAGAAGAAGACCAAGGGAAAACGTTTGCACTCAACACCCCTTTTCATCACTACCAGAAGGAAGGATGGAACTCATGGCTGGTGGTATCTGCAAAATATTGATTAGTGGAATAAGGCAAACCATTCGACACACATACACACACTCATCGGCTTAAGAAGAAGAATCAACCCTTGGATCAACGAACTCTGTGGTGACTAAATTTAACGAGCTTTGGGGTCAATGAACTCTCAGGTCAATGAACTTTCAGGTCAATGAACTCTCCGTTTAATGGAACCCTTGGGTAAATAAACTTTTGGAGGAATGAACCCATCACACGTGGAGGAGGGTGGAAGTAACTACAGCCATTCCAAGTAGTATCGATTACACGTGGACCTCCTCCACGGAGCAGAAACTTCTAGAACAACACGTGGAGGAGGGTGGAAATAACTACTCCTAGTATAATCGATTACACGTGGACCTCCTCCATGGAGCAGAAACTTCTAGAACAACACGTGGAGGAAGGTGGTACCAATGTCCGCCCACCCGAGTACAAAAGGGCTATCTTGCACCCTTTGGTCAGCTTTACTTTCTCAGCAGTCTTGGCGTGCGGAAGCTCTGCTGGTATCTCGGTCGACGTGTATTTAAACCCGAAATCCGGACCTTTCTTTTCAAGGCCCGTCAACCTTCTGTCCCAGTCTAAGTTCAAGTAAAAACAGTCTCAGTCTGAGTCCCAGTCTCAAGTCCAATTTCTACAAGTCTCAAATCCAAAATCCGGTTCTTCAATCTGCAGATGTACGAGTATTTTTCATCTGGAAGTCTCAGCCTTGTCGACGAAACCAAATTCCAGAGGTCCTTGTTCAAATACCAGAGAGTTCAACGAGTTTCTCTTCAAATCCTGAGTTGTTCTGGTTTCGACTACAATCCTGCGGGGCGGAATAAATTCCAGTTCCATTCATTTCAATTTCCAGCTGTTCAACCGGAGTTTAACGTGTTCTGAAGTGAAGTGCCTCACAGTGCACAATCGGATAACTATCACTAGTGGATTATTTGGATTACTCTTCAGCCTAACAAAGGTAATCAACGAATCTTGGAGCTACCAATTCTACAAGTCTCGCTCTCTCTCATCTCGTTGTATTCATTTTCATCAGTCTATTGCCACGTTTTCCATTTTCCTATGAGTATTATTCCAAATTTCCGGAGCCGTTTCTCCCTTAAACTCTTGTAAGTCATTCCCCATTTTTGCTATATTGATCTTTAATAAATGTCTATTACTTAATTCTATTTCTGGATCCCTCACGCATTCATTTGTCCCTTAATCTGTTCCCTTAGCCAAGAACATTCCTGTTCTGTAGATAAATCAGGATCTACCCTGACCACTGTATTTTTGTACTCCTAATTTCCATCCTAGGATATAACATACCATATTATTTTGGTGCATCGGCCGTAGTGAAGCAAAGTAAGGCCAAATGAAATTTCAAATATCAAAATAAAAATAAAATAAATAAATAAATGAATAAAAAATATTTTATTTTTGGGTAAACGCGGTAAAACATTTTCTCCTTGAATAATATTCATTGAAACTATACATTTACACCAATTTATTCTATATTATATCAGAAAGTACATTTGAAAATGTCAACCTATTATAATGAAAAGTAATTGTTTCCTTGTTAAATCTTGAATATTCGCAGTTCAGTAATCACAGGGCCCGGAGCTCAAGTGGGCACCGCCTGTTATTCGAGTAACCGCAAGTATATAAGAAATAACGATTAACACAAGCTATCACCAATAAAATTGTTATTATACCAGAAATGCGTGAAATAAATTTTCTGTAATAATAATTAATTTTTTCCTTGATAAATCTTGAATATTCGCAGTTCAGCAATCACAGGGTCCGGAGCTCAAGTCGGCACCGCCTGTTATTCAAGTAACTGCAAGCATATGAGAAATAACAATTAATGATAACAACTAACACAGACAAATCACCTACTAATCATATAAACGAATCTCACTTACACTAAAATTGCAAAAAATTATAATAGCACTGCGCGAGTTATCGCCCATCGTGTCATAATTATAAATTCAAATTGTTGTATCTTAACGAATAACAATTGAAACGAGCAATGAACAAATCCCACTTGCACTAAAATTGCAAAAATTATAATAGGACTGCGCGAGTTATCGCCC
>CAKNWT010230666.1:713-11328 GCA_932066315.1 Andricus coriarius
CTCGAAAACTTTCCTCCTATTTCATCACTAACCAAACTGCTGCAGATAGTTCAAATACTACAGAAAAAAGAGAATTTCCTGGACAAACATCAAATTCCGCAGGTAAGCTGAGAATTTTATTTCATCATTTTCTTTTTTCACTTTATAAAAACCTTATAAGAAAAAAATATGACTGCTGCGCGGGCACATTCTCGTTTCGCGCTATGCGCGCGGCTCGCTTCACTCGCAACTTTTAGCGCGCCTAGGGCGCGCGACTGTTAGTTCTCGCGCTTCGCGCTCGAGAATACATTCAACTCGCGTTTCGCACTCGATAATGTATTTACGTCGCGCTACGCGCTCGGTCTTTGTCTTCTCCACACATTTGTGCCGAAACGTAAAGATCCGTTAAAAATCAGAGATCGAAAATTTGGATGATTACATTACACTCTCATGCATGAGAATGTAGAAATACTTACAAAACAATTAGGCGAGCGGCAGCGAATGCGGCGCACATAATGGAAAATGCACAATTAAAATTCAAATATAGAGTAAAATATTGTGATAAAATATATTTTGTTCAGGCTAATATCTTACCAATGCTCTATGCATAGAGATAATTTAATTGAAGTTCATCAAAACAGTTAATTAATGTTTTTTCCAAAAAGTGCATCTGCGGTAAGTTGTCCTACCTTGTTTGGTAATATGGCTCGTTTCGATTTCAATTCACAATTATTAAATAAAAAACAAATTATGAAGAAAAATTAGTAAAATTTATTAAAAATAAGATAAATATATTTACTTTTAATATTATTACCATATTTGAGGGATTATATCTTCCGAAATTTCAAGAAAAACATTTTTTTCAACAGTGCAGAATGTCTCACAATAATTTGCGGGTTATGTCTGCTGAAACCTCAAGAAAAAAATTTGTTCTTAACAGTGCAAAATGACGGAACCAATATGAAAAATAATATAATGAAGGATATATTTAAATAATTATCAATGGGGAAAATTTTTAAACAATCCTTTATATTACCTGCCAATTTAAGTCCCGAATGCGCCATATTAGTCGCATGTGAATAGTATTTAATAAAGATTTTTTAAATTATAGTTTATTAATTTTACTCAAAATGTTTAACTTCGAAGCATTCAAGAAACTCGAAACAGTATATTTACAAAAAAATTTTTAAGTTTACACGAATCTTCAGTAATTTTTTACTTGTTTTTAGCTACTCCAACAATACAAGCGAAAGAACCAAAAATAACTTTTCGTCATAAAAATCAGTGTATGTAAGGTTGACCTTATAAGAATGAAAAATCTTTTAAGGAATCTGGAAACCTTGGATGATTTTTTGAAATTCTTATAAGAATTAAATTTTTGAGGGTACCTGACATTCAAATTTTCCTTTAAATTGTTTTCCGGTCATGAGGAATTTTTTGATATTCACAATTTTTTTATTTAAGTCAAGGACTTTATTATTTTCTTTGCTGATAATATAGTTCGTGATGTACATTATACTGTGTAATCTTGAATATTTTATCGTAGATGAGATTGACGATGAAGAATCTTCTGAAAATCCCTATGAAAATTGGGAAAGACGACCAAGTGCTTTTGAAAAGACGGTTGATAGAGATGATGGAGATGGAGGGCCACAGAATCTACGACGCCAACAAGGTTCGACGGAAAAAACGTTAAATTCAGCGATGACCCTGTTGCATGTCTCATAAACGATTTATTTCGAGATTATATTGTTGAACGTAATTATAAACAAAATAAGGATCTCGATTTTGCGCGATCAAAAAGGGTTAATAATAACGTTTTTATCTGGTATATTCTCAAAGTAAAGGATCAATATATTGTGCTCCATGTCTTCTTTTTGGCGGCGAATCATCTTTTGCAGACAAAGATGGATTTAGCGATTGGAAAAACGCGGTCATGAGAATGTGTAAGCACGAAAATTCTGAGAAACATCAAAGTTGCTTAAAATCTTTAAAAGATAGAGCGAGTGCTTTGGGTAGGATTGATAAAACTTTAACAGCTGAATATGATAAAGAAGTAGCCTACTGGCAAAATGTTTTGAAACGAGTCGTCGCCGTAATCAAGTCTTTAGCTTCACGTGGATTGCCTTTTAGAGGGCACGACGAAAAGTTTGGTTCTCTTTACAACGGAAATTACTTGATGTCTTTAGAATTAATAGACGAATTTGATTCATTTTTAGCCGAGCATATTTCTAGATTCGGAAATAAAGGCATCGGTAGTACTAGTTATCTGTCAAAAATGATCTGTGAGGAGTTCATTGAAATCTTAGCTGGTAAAGTATTGGATATAATCATCCAAGAAGTAGATTATGCAAAATACTACTCTCTCATTGTCAATTCCACACTTGATATTTCACACGTCGATCAACTTTGTCTCATTCTGCGATACGTGAAGAAAGACGGTATGCCCATAGAGCGCTTTATAAAATTTTTACAAAATGTTGGCCACAAAGCTGCAGATATGGATGATGCTGTAACTTCTACGCTGGAAACTCTGCAAATTCTCATCGAAAATGGTCGAGGTCAGTCATATGATACAGCGCGAAATATGTCAGGAATATATGCAGGGCTCAACAGCTAATCAAAAATCGTAACAAATATGCCGAATACGTTCCTTGTGGTGCCCATTCTCTAAATTTAGTTGGCACTCATGCAGTTGAAAGTTGTTCAACAGCTGCTGATTACTTCAACGATCTTCAAAGTTTATATAACTTTTTCACAGAATCTACGAGTCATTGGGATATTCTCCAATCTTACTGCGAAAAATCTGAAAGAATTTCTGTGAAATCTCTGTCAGTAACACGTTGGTCAGCTCGTGACGACGCCGTTTGTATTCTCGATCAGTATTGCACTGAAATACTTCAGGCTGTGTATCACAGAGAAAACGATGTTTCACAAAAAGCTGTAACACGAAGTGAAGCCAAAGGGATTCGTGATCGTTTCGAATCATTGGAGACAGCTTTTATGCAATGTTTGTGGAGTTTGTTTACTTCCAAGATTCAATTCTGTGAGCAAAAAATTGCAATCCACGCAAACTAACCTCAGTGAAGTAGTTCAACTGTATAAAAGTCTCATCAAAACTGTGTTTCGTAACCATACGTGACAAAATTGTTCATTAGGTCATAATGGTATTAATAAGTATTATAGAAACGATGGCAAAAAGGTATCAGAATGAATAAATTATGTTCCAAATAATATTCTGAATTATATTATTTATCATAACTTACTTTGAATCTTATATCCTCTAATATACACATTACCTATATGTTAACAAAACTAGGTGAGTAAAAAAGGTGGGGGAAGGGCGGCAATTTTTAAGCGCTGCCTACGGCGGCGAAATGTCCTAATCCGCCACTGACCACGTTCCACCCATTTTAGTTATTTTAGCGCCAAATTTTATATTATTCATATTTTTAATTTTTTACACTTTGATTTGTAAAACAGAAAACAGATTGTCATTGCGAAAAATTTCGATCAAATTAATATTTCACCAATCTTTCTCATGGTTGCCATGTAAAAACAGGCTGGAAAGACTCCCAGCGCCATCTGCGCTCCACGCTTCACTTGACCGTAGTTGTAAACTAACGTCGTTGTAGGGTGCTGGTTCTTCAGATGTGGAAAGAACGTATTTTTGATTAACAATTTTTCTCCCTGAACTTGAAACCCTCGATACATTTTTTTCGAACATTTTTTTCCGCACTTCAGATACTGCTTTCTGCGTAGTTGAATTTTCCATGATCTGAAAGATATATGAAAAAATATATTTACAAGTGGTCGTTCAAGTGTTACCTTAGCATAATTTTCGACATAGTCACCCCCTCCTCCATCCCCTTTTAATATTTCATAAATTCTCGGTAATGCTTCCAAGTTTTTAAATACTTCTAATCTATTTAAAACGTCTCAAATCCCTAAGAATATTTTTAACTCGTCTCTAAAAATCTTTTAAAGTTTGAAATTCTTTTTGAATCTCTTCAATTCTTCTATATATTTCTTGAATTTACTCGATTTTGTATTATTTTTTAATCCTACCTTCTAATCTTTAAAAATTATTCAAAATTTGTCTGGATTTTTTTCTCTTTAAATTCGGCAAAATTACAAAAAATGCCTTAAATTCTTTCAGATTTTTCTTTGACATTTTTAGAAATCTTTTCAAATGCTTTCATATGTTTTTAAATAATATCTTAAAATAAAATTTTCTAAAAAAAAAATCATTTTAATTTTTCCCAAGAATTTTTCTTTATACAAGTTTTAATGAATTTAGAATCCTTTTAAAACTTCTAAATATCTCTGAACTTCCTCAATTTTTTTCTAAAACTATGCAGTATGGTCAAATTACAAAATTTGGCTATAAAATCTTCAACACTCTCTTCAAAGACTTTAGAAAGTAATAAAAAATGTTTTGTATTATTTTCAATTTAATTTTCTCTTAGTTCTCGGGTCGAAAATTCGACTGTTTTGTAAAGAAAATTCGTCTTTTTGTTTTGAAAATGTAACTGTTTGGTAGAAAATTCAACTGCTTCGAAGCACTGTGAAAGAAGTTTAGGGTCACTGGTAACCCTGGCTGACCCTCCACGGGTTAAAATAATATAAAAACTCTCTATTTGAGACTCTATTTGAAACTTAGCTTTGATTTATATTTTCCAACTGAATTTTAGATTCGAAAATAAAAATTGAATTCTAACACAAAATTCTACAACCGTATAACAAATATTGTAACCTATCCTAGCTTTTCGCCAACTGTAAAATCCAATCTCAGTCTTCCCATATTTTTAAATCAAAGCATTCTTATTTCCGCGTTTACCAAAATTGATGCCTTGAAGTAAAAATATGTTTTTAGTACAGAAGAAAAGTCGTCGGACACGAATTATCAGCTGTTATGCTTGCCACCGACAAAATATTCGACAAACACGCTTTTCGTCAACCGTTTCTCAATTTGTGTAGTAAAAGAACACACGAGTCACAAAAAAATATCTTCCAGCGTCAATTTATCCACGAAGTCACGTTTATAAATATAAAATTTGTCTGATTCCTGCACCGTGACACAACGTAAACAAACCCTTGCTGGCGCTGCCGACCGGGCTATTAGAACTATAGAACCCTATTAGAACCAATAAATTTATGTGTACCTGAGCAGGAGTCGAGTCGCAAATTGCCGCACTAATATGCACTTTACTTTTTCGAAATTATCAGAAAATCAGTTACTGCTTTCGATTTTAATACGAATTTCCGGTCTAATTTTCACGAAAGATGAGGTAAATAATATATGTAATTGAAAAACTGCGAAGCTCGACCTGGATTTGATTTTTGAACTTTCCGTTGCGAGAAATTTGATTTAAAAAACTGAAGTGATCACGTAATGCCGTGTATTTATTCGCGGAGATAAACAATATTCTGCCAATATCGTGGGAATGAATTTAATATTATTAATACCATCCCTAAAAAGGGCTTTTCCAGCATAACACTATATTTTGGACATTACTTTATATTATGCAAAATCCATGAAGAAATAAGCAATAAATCCGATCATTCTTTTTAACGATTTTATTTTCTAATTTTACTGTGCAGAACGTCCTCCACGAATAGAATTTTATTGAGAATCTCTTAGCAAAAATGAGGTTATAGGTTACAAATATTTAGATTTATATAATTACTGCAGACGCAACTTCAGCACAGTCGTCTATCTGATTGACACACCATTTTTAAAAGTTTGAAATTTTTATATTAAAACCACAATCGATATTACAAATAATTATACACTTGAAAAAGTTGCAGCAACACACATGATATACCTACTTTCCCATAGTGTTTTCAGTCAAACATTATTTTGTGCAGTTATCTTTGGAGTAAATCTGTTGTTTTTTAGTGTCAATAAAGAAATGGAGCCAAGTGACGCTTCTAATCTTTAATCGAAGTTTTCTCGAAAAGGAAATGTGCTGCACTATTTTCCTGGCAGATTTGAATTCAGCATTGAAAAATCTAGAAAATATAGGATCTTACACTGAAAGAAAACTTTTTTTCTAGTTTCAGTCAAATTTGGTAAATTCTGTGAAAAAATGACGGTCTTTTCCGGAATTTTGCAGGCCGGGAAATTGAGGAAAACTCTTCTTTATAATTTTTCCTTATTGGGCATTTAATAAGCTTTTACCTCGTTCACGGAACATCCATTTTTGATCATTTTGTTCGAGAGATATTGGGTTTTGAAAGTAAATTTTGCAAAATAGCTCAGCAGAAAAAAAATATATGGGACATAGCACATGTTGCAGATGAAGGTTTTTCCTATACTGATACAAAATGTTACACTTTTCAGTAGATTAGCAATTATTTCCTGACAAATGAAATTTTAAATAGTATCATTATCTCAGGATCATTTTAGAATACTCAACTTTGAACTTGTAAGTGTAGCAGTAGCACAGGCAAGGTCTCCTGCTTTGAGTGTGGCTCCTTTGATAATCCGAAAACTCGTTGTATTCTCCGAAGAAGAAAATAATTCTTTTAACATTTAAATACAACTTTTTGCCCATTGACACTACATACAACATTTTCAGAAGCCAAAAATGTGCAATTTACTTCAAGAATTATTTCCGTACGTTCTTTAGTTTCGGATATGACACCTCACTACTTTTTTCTTATTAACTTTATAACAAATGATTATTTCTGACTCTAAATATTACCATTATGCACATAAATAATGACAGAAATTTTATATATTTTTTGCAGATTTTTTGTACAGTGTATTCAGGGAGTTACAGCCACTCAAAGTTGAGTATTATAAAATGATTGTAAGATAATAGTACTTTCCAACCTTTCACTCGTCAGGAAATAATTGCTAACCGACTGAAAATGTCAAAACTCTGTATCAGTATAGTGAAAACCTTCATATGTAATATGTACCTTGGCTCAATATTTAAACAAAAATTTACGGCTGAGGTTTTCACTATAATCTCTACAACAATGGAGTTATCCAAATTTTTTGGACAGATAGTAATAGAATTGCATGAGGGTCTTTATAAATCTTGGTGAGCTGCACCTTGGTATTAATATGATGGCTATGATCACAGAGTAAAATGGTAATTTGTGGGCCAGGTGTCACATGACACCTGTCCCGAAATTTGATTTTGCAAAATCTTTGTCTTTTTGTTTGTTGGAAGTATGTAGATTTCTTTAGCAAATATGCCCAAAAACTGATTAATTTTTTGGATATTTCGGAAGTTCGATTTTGACTGCAGGACGTGAGGGGGGGAGTTGGTCCACACACGCAAAAAGAAACTCAGAAGGCAGAGAATGCACCAAGTACCATAGATTGAAATTCTCACCTATCATGTTTATACTCTTATTTTATGAGAAGTTATTATTTTCGTCTAAGGTTCATTGTTTATTGCATTTATCGAGTTTACAAAACCGCGATCGGCCCGAGTTTAACAATCTGGTAGATGATGTATTTACTCGGTAGATGTAAGGTAATTTTATATCACAATTGCATGCTTGAACGTTTTATTGCACATAAATTTTGCATGAAGCATGTTAGTAACAAATCGTAACAAAGAGCTAATCTTCTTGTGTGAATGTTCTTCCAAGATTCCAGTTCTTTCGCGTGGAATGCAACCTACACTGCCTTGACTCAATTATTTTATTTCGACGCATCACCAACTGAATGAAATTTTAAAACCAATTGAATGAAATTTCAGACAATGCAATTAGAACTTCAATAACGTGAATAATAGGATCCCCATAAGAAATCAACAGTTTTGAATTTCTGAAACGCTATTCCTCAGTTTTCTTCCTTTTGGTAGAAAAACCTTTTCATATAATTATTTACATTAAAATAATTATTTTAAAAGCATTTAGTAATGTTTTCAATATGCTATTTTTTACATCCTATCAATATTTAAAAGCAATATTTGTTTAAAGAATCAAATATAAGCTCATGTATATAGTGAAATTGTTCCGAGGACCATCTTTAAATATTATATATCCGCAGATTGAGGTCAGCTGCGGGCTGAGGCTGACTCCTTATTTAAGAATTAACGAAAGGGGGAACTAATAAATAAAAGAGTAAGCAAAGAGATGATAGTATGTTACTTCACACATTATGCAGGTGGGGGGGGGGGGCTATGTATAGGATGGGTGATCGCAGTTTTGGGGACAGTGACAAATGTTCCTGGTCGGGTAAAATTAGGGAGATCTGCACTGAACTTGAGTGTTCTTTGCTGAGACAAGGGTTGAAGCTAAGAAATCAGGGAGATGTGGCTTGGACGAAAGCCCAGAGGATCTCTCTTTTCTGACGTTTTGCACCGCATTTTTATTGAAATCGTAATATATCCGCGAACCAATCACAAAAAAAGCGCACTTGAATGATAACATTATTTTAGTTGCTTAGCAACTGAGGAACGTCAACAACTAGTTGATTGAAGAAAAATAGTTTGGAAGTATGTTCACTAGACATATAATATTGAGTGGACATCAATATGAGATTCTACATTTATCTATCCCTGCAAAAAATGTTCGTAATCATTTCAGATCTTGAATTGTATTAAAATTGATATAGTAGTTAAACTCAATTACCTGACTGTATCTGATATAACCCAGGGAAGGAAGTTCACTGGTGAAATAAGAGGCCGTAAGGGGCAAGGTCCAAAGGGGCTCTTCCTGCTACGTTAATCTCCGATCCTACGAGAGTATCGAGAGAAGGGGGAAAGCCCAAAAAAAGGTTAATTGTCCTTGTCCCATGAGAGGATTGTGAGGAGGTTTGGGTTCTTAACTTGGTTCAAAACCCTTCCCCAATCCTACGGAGAGGATCGTGAGAGGAAAGCCTGTCATAAGGCATAAAACCAAATTAGGCTCCGATCCTGCGGCGAGGATTGTGAGCAGGGGTTAGGCTTAATCGAATTTACTCGTTCTCCGATCCTACGGGGAGGATCGTGATAAAGAGTTAGATTTAATCAAAGGTGATCGTTCTCGGATCCTACGGGGAGGATCGTGATAAAGGGTCAATTTTAATCAGAAGTAATCGTCCTCCGATCCTATGATGAGGATCGTGAGAAGAGATTAGGTTCAAAATCCACTTGTTCTCCGATCCTACGAGAGTATCGAGAGATAATCCAGGTGGACGTAAATCAAGTGTAGGGTACCGTCTAGGGTCTCTCAAAGTTCTTGGAATGAGTCCGATCCTACTAGAGAATCACGAGAATCCATCCCTCCAATTTAAGCCGGCCTAAATAGTTGTCGGCGAGCCCTTTCGTGCTTAGTGATGGTCGAGGAACCAGTACGTCCACTGGTCGTTACGGTCCTTTGGGGATGTTCACCTACACAAACTATTACGGATTTGATTCTTGGGTGTGAAGGGGTAGGTGGACCTTCCCGCGGACGGAAGACCAATGAGATCGCCCGCCGCTTTCCAGGTGAGCGTCGGGGAGATATTACTAACTTACGCGGAACTTCCTGAGGTTCGTCAACCAGATGCTTCGCCGCCGATGCCAAACTTGAGGATCCCGGTTTCGGGGTTTCTATGTGGGAGCTGGCCCAGACTTTCGTTACTCGATCTCTCGCCGAGACTGGACCCAGTGGTGGTTCCCGGAGGAGGGTGACCCGTAGATCACGTGGCTTCGCCTTCGGGAGACTGGAGGGTTCCGCTCTACCACCAAGGAGCGTCAGCCGACGTTCGGGTGCATTCAATGTCCCTCGTGGGGAGTTTTGTGGTCCGGGTGATAAAGGCTATATTGGGGAGGTTCCCAATTCCAACACGTCCTCCTCGTCCGACTTGGGCCGTGTTGGAGAGCCTGCGATTGGAGAAAGGAGTTTCGACGGAAGGGGTAAGGCCCCAAAAAACTCGAGGGCTTCCTCTAACGTCACGTCCTCTGTCTCCCCAAGGACAGATTTGATATCCGGACTCTCCGATGAGGTTTTTTCCTGCGTAGATCCGGAGCTTGATGGAATGATCAGTCGTACCCGCCTATTCTTCCTCGACTTCTTGCGCCGACACGGGGGTACCCATAATTCCGCCGTCGGGTTCCTATGGAGCTCCTTGAAGTAGCGGCGACGTAACTCGGCTCGCCGCTTGTTCTGGCTAGGCTTCCGGGCGGGTCGTCCTATCTATAGAGAGAGGAATGGAAAACACGAAGAAAAGAATTGAGAATGACGTCCCTCCATTTCTACGGTGAGGTTCGCGAGGAGGACTTAAGTTTAATTTAGAAATCAGTGGTTCTCCGATCCTACGGTGAAGATCGAGAGAAGGGATTAGTTTAAATTAAGATCAACCGGGCTCCGACCCTACGGTGAGGATCGTGAGAAGGAATCCCGATATTAGGAGCATAAGCGAATTAAACCCCGATCCTACGGAGAGGATCGTCAGTGGATTTGAGTTTATTTTATTTTAAGCGTTCTCCGATCCTACGGTGAGGATCGAGAGAAGGGATTAGTTCAAATTAAGTTTGATTACTGTTCTCCGATCCTACGTGAGGATCGTGAGAGAGAAGCATGAAGTTAAAATTGAAATTACTTTGAACTCCGATCCTACAGCGAGGATCGTGAGTGAGGGGCTTGTTAATTAAAGTTTAGTCGTTATCCGATCCCGGAATCACGCGAAATTTCATTAAAAAGG
>CAKNWT010230700.1:0-18660 GCA_932066315.1 Andricus coriarius
CTAAAAACTATAATTAATTGTTTAATTAATGTATGTAAACATCTAATTAATATTAGAAAGTAGTATTTTATGCATTATAAATAATTAGCGCTAAAAACTCGCAAAACACAATTTTTAACTTATTAGATTGAAATAAGTTTTGATTCGTATTTGGACAAATGAAAATTGAAAAAAAAAATCCAATGCATGTTTAATTATTTCTCGAAAACGAAGGGAGATCCTATTTTTACATTTACCAGGCTTTTAGAGCACTTCGTAAACCATCTTTAAATTTTTTTTTAAAGAAAATCAAAAGTGTTTCTTTGTTTCAAAATATGAGTTTAAATATTTGTTTTTAAAAAATCCAAAAAATTATTAAATTTATGTTTTCAGCAAATATATTTTTCCAGTCGCATCTTATTATGAATCATAAAAAAAAACATCATAATATGTTTAAAATCACCAAAGTAATGAAGGTTTAAAAAAGGAAACACAGCTCAAATGTAGAATATTTATTACACACTTTGCCTGATCTCTTCTGGGCATTACATATAATGCCTAGGCAGTCTGTATAATAAAGAGTATTACATACTTTGCCTGGACTCTATTGGGCATTATATATAATGCCTAGGGATTATATATATTTCCGGATTATATAGGGTAGGGTGGGGCGAGATGAACATAGGGGGTAAGATGAACCAGTCAATTTTCTCGCAATCTATCATTTCTTTTGTAACTGTTCTTTGCACTAATATCAGAAAGAACGTTATCAAGCTTCTTTTTAAAAAATTTTCGCTTAATGTTGAATGAATTTGAAAAAAACGAAAATAGAAATTTTAAGACCTGTATTCTGCTATTTTGCATTTGTTTAGAAAGTCCAACAATCACACAAAATCACATATTAGATGTTTTTACAGTGTTTATTTAGATAGATTATTTATCAAACCTTATGTTTTCAACAAATTTTTATATAATTGTAAAACAGAAATAGGTGAAATTTTGATTTTACTGGCAAGTGTCATATGGGGCGGAATGAGCAACTGTTCTGGGGCGGTATGAGCCACCTCTTCCTGTGCATTAACCTAACCTCTTAGTGTAGCAGACAGTAGGTTAAGATGCAGTGTTTTATTGCATCAAATTGTGCAGTGTCCTTATTATGGTGAAAACGTATAAACAACTAATCTTGGCGAGAAAAATGCTCAGAAAAAGTTTGAGAGCTGCACTAATTATGGGTCTGTATTATAATATAATCTGAGTTGCTGACAACCAGAAGAGAGCACTACTTTTCTGGTATATTTCTTATGTAACTTTGTTTGAAAACTCGCGAAATGTTATAAAATAAGAAAAACATTGTTATGGTTGAAAAATACGGCAAACATGTTTAAAAAACGGTTTAAAACCCCAGTATATATGAAATTCAGTGTCATGTAGTGGACCAGTCTAGTATTTGGGAGTTTTCTTACGGTAAAATTTAACTTTGACTGAGACAATGTACTCGAAACAGTCATAAAATGGTTATATTTATTTCTGTGAAACAATTATTAAAGACATGTAGATATAAATCGTTTTTCTATTCACTGTTTGTAGAGTTAGTAACGGTAGAGGTTGGGATTAAGGATTGCATCATTTTAACGTCAAATGCTTTAAATGTTCCGTAAAATTTTTCAAAAATATGTGTAAGATATGTTTTTTTTTATAATACTCTAACTTAACAATACTCTTACGTATAAATAATATATAATAAGTCATTTAATTAAGTGGTTCATCCCGCCCCAGTGCCTGGCTCATCCCGCCCCAGGCATAGGAGCGGTATGAGCCAAGCACATTACTTTTTGATTTTCGTTTCTAATTCCGCATATACTTTTTTATATACTTTTATCTTGGCAAAATTATAATTAAAAATGTTTGTAGAATATATATAAGGACTTCCTTTCAAGCAATGAATTAGCACATTTTAAATACTGACGTTAAAAAGACAACTATGTTCATCTCGCCCCACCCTATCCTACTTTGCCTGTAACATGTACAATAACTGTTACGCGTTTGGACGTGTTTGAAGTCTACTCTGTCTCAGCAGCGGTCTTTGCTCGCCGCTGACTTCTAAATAGGGACATGGAGAAGATACTGTGCTGCGAAAAATACTGTGGTAAGCATCAACAGAAAACGGTAGCAGAAAACACATGGTTTTAAAGGTGCTACATTACTGCAGCAGCCTGTATGTGAATTACGTGCAGCTGATAGATTTTCTTTTTTTTATGTATGTTTGTCTAGTTGCTATTGACCAACAACGTTCAAACGTTTAACCTTATGTGATAACGCGCGACCGAATCATAACTTTTTTAAATTCAAAGTTTAACATTTTTAATTAACCCTGAAGTTAAATAACTCAAATTTTCAAGAGATAAAATTAGAAACCTGTGTAATTAATAACCATGAAATATCCATAAAAAGAAACATATAAATGATGTCTTAAACCTGAAATATCAGATTCATACTTGAAAGAGAAAATTACACAGAATATGAATGTACTTACACTGTACAATTAGAGAAGGCGTAAGAAGCGTGAATCATAAAAAGCGTGGGGTAAGTTAAGTCCCGAAAGACACGTAAAAGCAGGGCTGCTGACATCTCCGCAATTCGGAATCGTCGGTTAAGTTGTGTTGTCTCCTGACACGTGATTGCGTCTTTTGTTTTCAGGATTCAGTATTTGTGATATTTATTGTATATAAACAATTATTCATACCATAACTGAAAGGATACTTGAATAAAAAATTCAGTTGTGTGAGAGGTAAGTACTAAGTAACCACACATTTGGTAAAAATCATTATTATTTAATCCTTGAAAACATTTAAAGTTATGTTTATAGTTTTGTTTTTAGGTTTATTTTGTTATATACTTTTAATTGAAAGTAAAAGGTTCGCTTGATAAGAATTTTTTTCTGTTTTAGACAATAGCGAATTCCGTTTTAATTGTTAAAACTAGGTAACCATTTTTTTTGATAAAAAAAACAGTTCCACTCAATTCGGGCGACTTTTGAAGCTCTTACAAAAAAGTAAGTTACTTTCAATAAGCAAACCTTCCACTTTTAATTGCAAAATATAAAAAATGAACTCAAAAACAAAACTATGAATATAACCTCGATATATTTTCAAGGTAGGAATAATAATGATTTTCACAAAATGTGTGGTTATACTTAGTACCTCACACGCAACTGTATTTTTGATTGTAGAATCCTTCCAGTTAAGATACGAATAATTGTTTTTCTAAATTGAATACCACAAATAGTGTGGATCCTGACAACAAAAGGCGTAATCACGTGTCACGTGACAGCACAGCTTGAGCGACGATTCCGAATTGCGGAAAAGTTGGCAGCCCTGCTTTTACGCGTCTTTCGAGACTTAACTTACCCTACGCTTTTTATGATTTACGCTTGTTACGCCCTCTCTAAGCGTACGGTGTAAGTACATTCTATGTGATTTATAGAAAGAAATTAATGCCGAAGTAGCTATTGGTCATAATTTTTTGCAGTAGTTTACATACTTCTTATTAAATGCTTTAATAGCAGTGGAAAATTATAATGAAGATCGACCTATTTTCACATACTAATAAGCACATGAACTTCTTAATTTGACTTAAATATTAGATAATTTTTTGAAGGTGGGTTCATAGAGGCCTCATTCTTCTTTCTTCAAGACGTAAAATAATAACTTTTAGGTAATAAAATAGTCCCCTTTGCTCATTTGGCTGACTACACGACTTTTACACTACCTCCTGCTGACTAAACACTTCCCACTCTACTTATAAATAGCGAACCTGTGATTCCTATACTGTATTCTATATAAGCATATATATATATATATTGTAACCCGCAACTTTTAGGATATAAGTGATATTAAAATAGTGAAGTTTGCGGTGCTATCTTTTTTATTTCAGAACAATACTCAATGATAAAATTAAATAAGTAATCTAACTTAATCGAAACGTCTTAATCACGGTGGATCATTATAATGACTAAAAAAATTTTCTATTTTCCATGAATTTTCTGAAATCACTTTAAATAATTTAAGAAAACACAAGAAAAAGGCCTTTAGGCAGTATAAAACTAAGTGCGCGCAAAGGCGACCGCAAGCGATCTAGAATTAAATACGAGTAAAGGCGATTATAGGCGCTACAAAATCAACTACTATATGCACATGAGCTACAATAAATGCTAAAAAAAATCAAATATACACAAAAAGGGCGACCTTAGGGGCTAAAAATCAAATACGAGATACATAAAAGCGATTAAGCGCATAGCAAAAATTCTCAATATTTCTCTTTATTCACAGAAGAGGGTTGGACGAGGATTGGATTTCGAAGATTTACAAATTTATCCTATTTTTTTATTTTATTCAATTTAAATATTTCTGGATATCATTCATATAATTAAATACACGCATTAATTTCCCCTTTTTCAACCAGAATCGGGAGTGCGACTTTCGCCTTTCCAATGTCTCGCGGGGGGCGGTAAGGCACCCTTGTGACTAGTCACCAAAATAATGTTGGTCAAACTCTTCCCTTCTCCATTTTCACATAGGGCACGGGAAGGCACACCTGTGAGTGGGTGCAGAAATAATGTTGGTCAAACCCCTACCCTTTCCCAGCAACACTTATGGGCAGGAAGGCACACCTGTGTTTGGGTACAGAAATGATGTTGGTCAAACCCGTAGGGGTTTGGCGAACATAATTTATTTCCAGTCCCTTTCCAACATATCGTGGCGGACAAGAAGGCACCCATGTGACTAGCTACAAACATTAATGTAGGACACATATCTGCCCCTTTCCAACGTCTCGTGAGGGGGGAAGGGGGGCGCCCCCTTTGACTGGTCACAGAAGTAATGAAGTCTCGTGGGGGTGGGAAGGCACCCCTGTGACTGGTCAGACAAATAATGTAGGTCACATATTTTCACCTTTTCAACGTCTCGTGGTGGGTGGGAGTGCCACAAGTCCAATTCCAAGCAATTCTACACTTTGTACCAACATTTTCCTTTTTTTTCTAAAATATTTAATTAAGTAAACGAGAAAAACATAAATATTGTAGCTTTTTGGGGGGTTTGACCTTAAAAATAAAATTTGCGGATATCTTCATTATCATTTTCATAATCAGCGAGTCACTTTTTTTCTAAAATTGATATGTTTCGAGCAAAACGACAAAAATTAATTTTCAGATATGTTGTTAGAAAAGGGAGCGTTGGGAAAGGGGTTCAACGTGAGTGGGTGGAGAGGGTGTGGTTCACATCCACTCACGCCGATCCCCTTTTCCAACGAAAACAAAGAAACCACGCGTCCTAATTTCGGGCATTTTAAATGGCCCACACCTCTCCCACCACTCATGCCGATCCCTTTCCCAATGCCCCTTTTTCCAACAAAAAATCTGAAAATCCATTTTTGTCATTGTTATCGAAAAATATTAATCTGAGAGCAAAAGTATCAATATAAAAAATCTGTGTTTCGACGATATCCACAACTTTTTTACACAATATTTTTTTTCGAAAACAATATTTTTGGAGACTTTGAAAAAAGTCAAATTTACTAATAACTTATTTTACATTGACCTGCCATGAAGATAAATAATATAAACAATCTATACAACTGAAAACGTATTCATGATTACCCTCAGAGGTCTTGCGAGCCCTTTGGGATAATGTTGCCCTTGTCTTGAGTAGAAATGTGTGATATTAAATAACGTCTCGCTTGCGGCCAGGGGGAGACTTAGGAAACGCCTTGAGCATGGCTGGGCTATGTCTTAATTGGAGGGTAATTGAGGACTTAGCCAAGTCGAATTATTTTTACTCGGGAAGATTTTAATGTCAACGTTTTTGACGACAAAATATTTCTGTAATGTCAAAAGTTTTACTTTTGAAAACAAAATTCATTTATGACCGTCCGCGAAGAAACGAACCAAATGCAGAAAGAATCGATTTTTATTTTCATACGCCAATCGATAGTTTCTATTTTACTCTTTCATTTCCAATAATCAGAAATTTTTTAAGTTAATTACTGTTCTTGTTATTAAGGTACAAACATAGTCATAATAAGCGTACGCGGAGTCTGAACGAGAGGTCCACGAAAGCCAGCCCCACCACTTACCACTCCAGCTGTACACGAGGTGTCCGTGAGCTACACTGGCTCGTGCCTAATAGTGCATCTGAAAGTGGAGGGGATGATTTTCGTAGACGCATCCCCACTACTCAAATGCTGGCTTGCGGACTCGTATACGATCGCCCGTTCTGTAAAATTCAGCTTTGACGCACTAGGTCCCTTTCTTCGCGGACTCTCACATTTATTGAACCTTGTGACAACCTTATTTTATGCTTGCTGTTAATCGATGTGCTATTGGCGGCGGATGATGTAAAAAGTAGGACCATTCATAATCGTTGTGAAAAGCATCAAGTGTCAATAATTGTCCGGTATGAATTTAAAGGTAGCTCAAGTAGGATATATTTCTGTTAATTATCCATACTCATTACAAATATATTCCTTGATCTCTTAGTTTTATATTTTGATACTCTCGAGGGTTCGACTTGATTTAAAAAATATATATATTTTAATTCTTCTTACATCGTCAGATTTTGTATTTTCGTTAGACCTAAAATAATCAACAATGACTAGTTTTTGTTATTTATAACAATTTATATAAAAAATATCCAAATGGAAATTTACTACTAAACCGAAAATTTTTGTTATGAAACCTTTTCGGAATAAGCTTGATCGTCATATTTCATCGACCAAATTAATTAGCAATGCAGATTTATATGTTTTAAAATCGTTTAAGTAGTATGGGGTTCATTGTAAAATAATAAAATTTGAAATAAAACAATTTTTAAGGTTTCAATGAAAAATTATTCAATTTTGTCCACTTTATATTTAAAATTGTTTAAATGAAAATGCTTCCACTTCGAAACTATTTCATTGGGAATATTTTAAGTAAATAAATTTGTTTCCTTGTCAATTATTCAATCAGGAAAGCTCCTATCTTCAGATCTATAAACATTGAATTTGAAAGTGTACCATTTTTAACCGCTTAAATTTTGAATCAGGCTATTTACACTGTTTGTTTCAAGTAATGGATTCAAATGTGAACACGTTAACAGCTTGAATAAATCATTCGTGATTCTAGCCCTAGTGCTATACATGACCGGTTAGTCTCACGAAAAATTCCGCAATACTAGACAGTGCCATTTGATGAATGACTTGAATTTAAAATAATTGAAAGGGCCCCGAAAATGCATGAAAAAGGCCTTTCAGTGAATTTTACTAAGAATCATTTATTTTGTAGTATATAAAACCTGAAGAAAATTTTCTGCAGAACTTGTAAGCAATTATGTCTATTATTTAAAGCAGGGTTCTTTATTGGCTTTAAACTTAAATGCTCAATTTTCGAATATCGAAATTTAACATTCTTATCCCCTTCAAAACAACAGAAAAATTGCGATGTTGGTGAGCTCGAAATAATAAATATTCAGAACTATTTTTTCTATTTTTTAATCTTCTGAATGTAACAGTTAAAATGAAAGGAGAAACTCCTCATAGAAATCTTTATTTTTTTGTATGAGAATTCTAAACAAATTCCAGATCATTTCCAGGTTATCTCAGTGATCACACTGAATCAATATTTAAATGAGTCGAAAAATTTGAAAATGATTATTTCGAAATTGTGGGCACCTCAGAGAAACCCGACTTTAAAGTTTTCATCACCATTCTTATGGGCTAGAGACTAGAAGAAAGTATCTTCCAACTGACCGAGGTAGCTCAGGCGGTAGCGCTTCGGGTTTGTAGTTACAATGTTACGTGCTCGATTCTCTCTGCCTACACTTTTTTTCTAATTGTTTGTTGTATTTTATTTATTTAAATGATAAAATATTTAATTCCGTTCTATTTTTTAAATTGCACAAAAATAAATATTTAATTTTCTATGAATTTCATAATTTTCTTTAAAATTTGTTTACATATTTACAAATGAGAGCCTGCACGAAAAACTGTATTTTCAATACCATTTAATTCACTTTTACTCTCTTAGGTACAAATATAAATGATTATGCATCATAAATAAATAATGAAATTACAGTGAAGTCTCGCCTTCCTCCAGACCTTGAAACGAAACGATTCTTTTATTTCTAAGCTGGAGGGGGTCCCAACCTTACCGCGATTCGGCAGTTTATTTTTATCAACGACGCTCATTAGCTACCTCGTCCTTGTATCGATGCGCCGCCTGTACGCAACTTTTTCAACCGAAAAGCGCGGGAGATTTGAAATCAATAATAAATAGTACTCTCAATAATAATACAAATAAATACACTCAACATTCCTAGAACTGCTGGCCCAAGCAGTTTCTCAGCGCGTAAGGCGAGAGACAATTGCGACTCTCGCCTCGGAAGGGCCGAGTGCGCGAGTAGTCAGTCGCGTATATTACGCAATATGATGCATTCCAAGTGAAAACGGTTTAGGCTTCCCGCTCTTCGGGCCTATTTTTAATTGGAGATAGTAAATAGGTGAGATTTTACTGTAATTAATTAATTTAAAAGAATTTTTGAGAGATTAAAAACAACAATCTTGCAAAAAATCGAGTTCTTAATTTTAAAAAAGCATTTGAAGTGTTCATTTTTGCAAAATTTTAACAAAATTAGAAGGGAATTGAATATTTAAGCATTTGAAGAAAGAAAATGCAAACCAAAAATTGGAAAAAGTGTATGCGGCGAGAATCGAGCCGCAACTATTCCGCTATTTATGCGACGCGTTACCTCCTGGCCGACAGCGAAAACTTAACAGTATCAGTTTTTTTACTCGAGCATAAGTTTTGCAAACACGCGAGTTTAAAAAGACATTTCATCTCTTTGCGTACAAGATATTTCATATTTGTAACAAAGGTATGATTTACATTTTTATTATGTCTCTCATTTGAGGTTAGATTTACGCGGTCATAATTGCACAAGGGCAGCAGCAAATGTTCATGTGCCTAGTATGATTATAATTTTACTGCGCACACACGCATTCGCTGTCGCTCCACCTGTTGTGTAAACAGCTACTTTCAGAGCTACTTTCAGAGTTAGTGCTAGCCTACTACTTTCAGAGCTTTCAGGGCTTCCATAAACCACAAGGCCCGATTTCGGCCACTTTTTGACCCCCACCCCCCCATGTAGACCACCGTGGCATTCTCGTTGACGCAAAATTTTTTCTGTTTCTTGGACATGCGTTTTATTTTTTTTTTAACATCTAAGTGTAAAACAATGTGGCTCGAACTCGGGACCCCCCCCCCCCTCAAGTAGATCAACGGGGCCTTTCGCCGCCCCCCCCCCCCCCTGAAGAAACCACGTGATTTATGGAAGGCCCCCACGTAAAAAGACGCTGATTTACGCGTTTATCAGGTTTTTTTTTTATTCTGAAAGTAGCCGTTTACACAAAAGGAGGAGCGACAGCGAATGCGCAGTAAAAAAATCAGTTCATATTACTCCTCGAAGTATTAAGGGCTCATAATCTTACTTCGCACATCCGCATTCTCTTTCACACGTGCACGATTACGGACGCGTCAACCTAATCTTTAATGGCAGGTTTGATAAACTTGTAAATCGTACCTTTGTTACATATAGTGTCGTGTTCACCAAGGAGGCAAACGTCTATTTCTGGAAACTGGCCAAATATTGAGTCCTAGATATTTCACAATTCAACTTTGAGGTCATGACCTTTATTTGCAACAATTATGAATCGAGACAAAAAACACACTACCTGGCACTCCCCTTTTAACCATTTTATTTCTACACTCATTCCTCACTCAGTCAGTGCCAGCGTCTAGACAAACGAAATTGCATTGCACAGGAAAGAGCTACACAGTTTCGTGAACGTAAAATGATACAAATGGCGTGCACTGCCGAACTTGGAAAAAGTTTAAATCCGAAGCTAGACTCTGAACTCTTGAGATTTCTTCAGCCGGGAAGAGAGATTTGTTAAGGCCGCTGTGAGCGTAAATAGTTCAACAGCGAGTGCAGCGTGTCTGTGGCAGAAACGATGCGATGAAAGGGACAATCGGGAATGAGGCGGATAATTTGAACCTGCGGCCAGCGACCCGATTGGTTGATTGCTATCGAACGGAAATAGAAAGCCCAGGAGGAAGCCTTTTCGCTCTATGAGGACGATAACGTGATTTGTGATTTGTGTTGGGTCTTGATTACTACTCAAAGCTGCTACGCCAGGAATCGCAATCAGTCACCCAAGTAAAAAAAAATGCGGAATTTATGAAGAGAAATGCAGAATTTCAACAGAATTTACAGACGGAAAAGAAATGGAAATTGAATCAAGAAAATATTGGAAAGTTTTTCTTGTCTCAATGAAATGTCCTTGATTACAAAAAATTGAGCTTCTCCATTCAAGTAGATTTTCTTGAGACAAGAAAAATTTTCCGGGAACAATAGAATATTGCATCGTTCGTATTTAGAACAATATATTCATGATTCAATGCTTAATTGTTTTGCGTGTAGTATTGTTGAATAAAATGTTAACTCACGTTTTTTTTAATAGAAATTAATAGTACAAGTCAGGTTGGTCAAGTAATTATGAAACAATATATTTTATGACTTCAGTAACTACAATTTACACTTTGGAGATCAAAGAGTGAAGCCGCTTGATAATTGAAACTCAGAACATCAATCTATAATATTTTGAGAGCAATCAATACTGTTGGTCAAACTGTATTGTGTTTTTCTGTGTGTGTTTTTTTTTGTATCAGGAAGATTAAAGCCGGTGAATGTGAACATCATTGGTGACATTGGTCACACGCAGAAAAAGTCTCTTAAAGTTACAATGATCCTATGTTGCAATGGTGACAGCATACATTTTTATGTAGAGCATTTAGAATGTTCTGTAATCTTTAAAGAATTTTTTACATAGATTATCTGTTTTAAAAAGTAATAAATTATGCAACATTTTGCGGGTCAGGTGGTGACATTTTTAGAAAAATGTAAGGAAATCTACTACAACCCGGTTACGATTCGGAAGCTTCAACCTATCTAAAGAAGGCGCATTATCCAATTACACTAACGATTATTCGATGAACCATTTAATTTTTCTCATTTTTTCAAAAACTAATCAGTGGACTAACAACATACGATACAGATTTTTATCTTCAGAAAATAATGTAGACTATTCCAGTTTATTCTGCATGCAAAAGTTATGAAGAACACTCCAGAATATTTGCGGGAAGTCAACAAGATTGAACAGTA
Source organism: Andricus coriarius (assembly GCA_932066315.1). Taxonomy (NCBI): domain Eukaryota; kingdom Metazoa; phylum Arthropoda; class Insecta; order Hymenoptera; family Cynipidae; genus Andricus; species Andricus coriarius. The sequence continues at coordinate 11,232 of CAKNWT010230700.1, forward strand.
GCTCAAAATATTCTACAAAAATTCAAAATTGATCAGAATATTCAAAATTATTTTATAATAATATAACAAGTTTCAACGCATTCTAGAAAATTTCAAAATATTTCAGAATTTAAAACATTCAAATGTAAAATTACATTTCCGATGATCCTATAATACCCAGGGTATTCTAAAAAAGTTTAGAATTTTGGCAACTCTTCGACATGTAAAAATACTTGTAAAAATACCGGAATATTCTAAATCATTCTGAATATTTTCAGAGTACTTTTAGTACTTCACAAAAATCTAGAAAACTCACAAGATTTTTGAAAACCCCCCAAAATCTAAAGATTCATTCAGAAACTTCAACAACATTAGGTAAAGAGAATACCAAAACATTGCAGAATTTTTTTTTAAATTTCAGCAAACTCATGGAATATAGGATAATTTAGAATATTTTAGAACATTCTCGAACATGCCAGAACATTTGAGATAACTTTAGAACTCTCCTGAGTAATCCAACAAACATCAGAAATTTCTGGGATTCCTCAGAATTCCAGAGTACTTCGAAAATTATAATCCAAATAAAAATCCACAATATTTGAGCAACAGAAAATCGCAGCAATAGCACTAAGAAAATTATAGATAGATGTTCTAAGTTTTAATCGTCAAACGCCTTATCTAATTATTATAAACGCCTAATAGTTATAACACCAAATAAACGCCCAATTCCGCAAAATATAAATTAAAGTATCGAAAGGCATACAATAATTCGTTTAGTAGTTTATTGTCAAATCTGACTTCTAATATTAATTTATGTCGAAAAAGAACGAGAATTCCATTTTTATTCAATTTGAAAATGTATGAACATATATAACCTCTGAACTGTGTGGCTATGTTTTCTAGTAGCTTGTTTCTAACTTCTTATGTAGCTCTGTGCAATGACCTGTCAACTGCGGAATTGGAGGACCCTGAAACAGCATTTATGCGCAAAACGAAAGTAAAATTCTTTAAATAAGAACTGACGATCGTCAAGTTTTTGAAAAATTGAAATATTTAACATTTTTTCTGAAATTAAGTACACATTTTGACAGACCAATTTTTTCTAAATTTTGATTGTATGAATTCACGTTTAATTCAAGGTACCTAATCGATTCTCTCAAGATTTGTTTCCGTAAAATTCACGGGCATTGTTCCAGCCATCATCATTTATCAAGATTATCCACTGCAGATTCCGGATGGACGCATTTCGTATACGACGCAACGTGCCTCTCCCATAACTCACCGTAGTGATGTCGTTACTTTAAACGGATGTGCTTTCTCAAGCTGTGGCAGGCATTTCACCCGGCTTACCACTTTCTTCTTTTCCGCATAGTTGCAATCCCATCCAGTATCCCTGAGTGGGGTTGCCCTGGTTTTTTCACACAATGAGAGTCGTCCAATCGCAAATGAGCATACAGACAACACATAATATTAGGTGACATTCCAAATTGAATGCAATATAGCGAATATTTTTTGGTACCGATTACCGGTCGGTATTTTCAAGCTGGGCACGACCTGGCGAGATCGATCCCCGAACCGGGCGTACATTTCCTTCCCTGTCCGCGCCAGAGACTAGGAAAGTAGGGTGTACGAATTATAATCATTTAATGTTGTAACTATATCAAATTTAATTTTAAAAATACTTAAAAAAATGTAAATATAATGTCCTGCATATGTAAATGATAATATCTCGTAAAGATGAACCTAAAAAGGGGGTCGACAAGTTGTCGGACAGTTTTATCCCCGAAAATGTGTTACAAACGTTTTATTTTTTGCTTTAAAATATGTTCAGAAAGACACATCAATATAAATAAAAGAAAAGCGCGTTCTTAATACTTGAACGGTCCCTTATCACAAAGATTTTGCAAAGCATTTTGGAACATTCATATATGTATATACTTAGAATAATTCCCAACGATTTGACATGTACGTTGAAAAGTGTGAACTCAGCTGAAACCTTCAATTTGGAATTCATGTAATTGTCAACCGCTACTATGGAAATGGAATAAGGCATCTCGGTAGTTTGGATAAGTCACCTCGAACTTACGGCAGGCTTATTATATTATTTTGTTCAGATCAAATCTGAAAGCACCATTTTCAAAGATGGATGTTGACTAGTTCATAGGTTGAAATCGGGTAGGTATAAAATACGGATATAAACGTCACGTGCATTTAGCGAGATTGTTTATTCGTCGCCTCTGAGCGTCCACTCGCTGCAATGAAATATTGCCTCCGACGACAATCCGTTGGAGTATTTATCTTGCCGTTATGAATACCTATTCACTAACCACTAATGTGCGAACAGCAAATTTGCACTCTGTGCGCAGCACGGAAACGAATTCTAGGATCATTGACAATTTCACGGTGCTAGATCTGATTACCTTACAAGGACTACAGTGTTGTATCTAGTGTTTGCATCATATAAAACAACAGATTCATTCAGAAAATGGTTACTGTGAGTCAGTATATCTACTGTCCCACTATCAAAGCCGAATATAAAGGATTACACTATGTGCCGGATTTTAATTTTTTCGATGTTATCTAGATGCTGGAGTAATATGAGACTATGAATCTAATTCTAAATAAGGTTCATCATCTTTTCCTTTTAAGAAACATAGGGTTGAATAATGTAAAGTATATTTAATGACATGCAACAGTTACCCTTTGAAGAATTTCAGTTTCTACGGGCTTTTCAAAATATTTTCAATCACAAGAAATACACTTTCATATACAAAAAGAAATCGTGGAATCACTCCATCATTTTTTCTTTTGGTACAAAACTACATTATTCCGCAGAATTCCCATCGATCCCTAGCTTTACGTACGTGAACAGGCCAAAGTAACTTGAAGATTATTCATGACGAGCGCAAACACTTGACATGTTCTGCACACTGTCACAGTGGGGCCAAATCCAAAAAATCTGGCAAACATCCTAAAACTAAAGTTTCGATTTCAGGGACATAAACTAATGGTTTCTTCAGAGCACTAGTCTGAAGGTGGAATTAATTTAGAGGGGTCAGCTCCCATTATACCTGTAATTATATTCTAGTTTGAAAGTAAAACTCGTTCGAGTGAAACGCGCTGTTTTGAGAGCCCAAAACGGAACGTTACATTCAGGACAATACTAAAAGTGTGAAAATTCATCAATTTTAAATGTAAAGAATGGCTTCTATCGCTAAAAAGAAGTACGATATTGTTACGTGTTAAAAACTTTATCATAATTTTTTTTATATCAATAAACAAATTATTTTGATTTAAATAATCGTAAAATTGCAACGAAAATTTGTAAAAATCTAAAGAAAAGTTGAGCGATTCTGTAGTCTTCTGCCATCACAACTATTGCAGTTTATAGATTGCACTATTATTCTATAGAATGCACAGTGCAGGTTTATGAATTTGCCATAACAAAAAATGACCTTTTTGTAAATTAAAATTCAGAATTTTCAATATTAAGTGAATCGAGTTGACACTCGAAATTTCTCCACACAATTAAGCATAGAATGCGAATAAATTATTACTTTTTAAATCTCACCCCCATAAGTCTGTTTTATAGGGTCCCAAAAAAACCCCCATAAGTGAAGAAATGGGTTTTACAAGTTTTTGGCGCTAATTATAATTTTTTTGTGTGTTTTTTAAATGCAAATTGTTTTTCATACATTAAATACTACCTTATACTGATAATAATTAGATGTTTACATACATTTTTTAGACAATTTGTTATCATTTTTAGCAATTTTCTCTTAGAATAGAGTTAGAAAGTCGCGCATTTTTCAGGAATTTTCCACTATTTGTTAAATTTTTAATTAGGGTGAGGTAATACTTAATTAATGCTAACAAAGATAATTTTCTAAGCAATTTATTATTATTGTTAATAATATTCTCTTAAAATAATGCTGAAAATTGCAGATTTTTCTGAAATTTTAAACTATTTGTCTACTTTTCACTTGGAGTGACTTAATAATTAATTGCATTTAGCAAAAATCATTATTTGAATAAATTGTTTTTGTTTATAACTATCTTCTTTATTAATGCTGGATATTTGCGGTTTCTTCGGAAATTTTTAACTTTTTACCAACTCTCTGCTTAGTAAATTAATAAGTAAAGCAAGTTAACAAACATGGTAATTTAAACATTTTATTATTTTTTATAACTATCTTCTCTTAGATAAGTGCTAAAAAGTTGGGTTTTTTGTGAACTCTTAAAATTGTTGTCTACTTTTCACTTATTGAGGTAATAATGCATGCAAGTTAACAACCCTGCTTATTTAAACAAGTTGTTATTGTTTATAACTATCTTCTCTTATAGTATCGCTAAAAAGTTTCTTTTTCTGAAATCTTTGGTTTTGCTTGGACTTTTTAGTTATGAAAAAATAATAAGTGAAACTCAACAAGAATAATTTTTAAAATAGTATTATACTTTTTTGTGTGAATTATTTGTGCTCTTTTCCCAATGTTTGAAAAAAATATATTTTAAACAAAAATTCTAACTTACACACGAGACAAAATCAAATAATATAATAATTAGGAGTTGGTGGGAGGACTAGGTCTGTAAATTACTCGTAAAAGCTTTGTTTTGAATTACAACAGAGAGAAATTCGATACCAGGATTTAACTTTAAATACAAGAAAAGAAGTTTATAAGTTGCATTTTAATCTAGATTACATTTTAAACTCAAGAAATTAAAGTAGTTGATGGAAGAACTTTTCTTGAGTAGTAAGTATTTTTCTTATTTGTTATGTAGTAGCTTATTCAAATGTACGTACAATTTGTTTCGCTTATTTTTAAAGCCATTGAATATTTCTTTACTTATGCGAAGAATTTATTGCAGGAAAAAAGATGTGCAGAATTTGAAGGGTGGCATTACAGAGAGCTACAGATAACCAATAGAATGGGAATTTTTCAAAAGAATGAAAAAACATTTTGTAAAATCGAAATAAACATTTGAAGCTAAAAGGAAAGTCCTCTTTTGAGCAGTAATGGTGCTGATGTGAGGCCAAAACATTTTTTTTTTAAATTGTATTAAAGTTCGAGAAAATGTATGTCAAAGTTGACAATCTGAAAGTTATACTATCCAAAAATTGGACCCGGCTCGACTGTGGATTGCAATAAGAAATGCAATTGTCAGTTTAAAAAACAAAGTGTCTCGTCTTCCCGAAATTCGGGATGAGTAGTCAAACATTTTTCATAAGCTTGGCTAGTCCATCTTCTTTTCCAAGTCCCCAAATTTTTGGGAGGGCTGCACGCATCCTTTAAAATATATAAAAACATTCTCCCGATAAAATAAGTTTCTGAATACAGGCAAATAAAGTTTGATGTCAAAAAGTTTGCCAAGTCAGAGAAACTCGACCAAGAATTTTGAAATATGGGGATACTGAATAGGGATAAAAAAGCCTTGGTCCAAATAATTTCTTTCTTTCAGAATAAAATTAAAGTTAAAGCTCGCGATAATGCAGTAAGATAGACAGTTTTCGGTAAAAATCCGAAAAAATAAATAAGTATAGTCAATCAGGGCTATTTTGATTTCCCGGAGTTATTATGTCCTCATGGTATTACTACGTAGAATTTCTTTATTTTTTTTTTTGCTATTTTGCTGTGTATCATACGAATATTGTCTATAAGATGTACAAAAAGTTCTACTAAAAAAAGTTATAATATAATAATAAAACAAAATTCTCTATTAACTTTGAATAATATTGTATTTAAAATTAAAAATAAATATTGTATCAAAAAATGATTTAAAAAAAATATCGATAAAAATGCCAGTTATCTAGTTCTGATATAGTACGACCCTTCAGTTATTCACGGTAACTCGTCATCGGCTGATTGCGGTAGATGAAGTTGGTACGAGAAAAAGTTTAGTTCTCGATACCTCAACTATGACCTACAAAGGACTGGAAGATTTTAAAGATGGAGCTCCAACTTCTATAATAATTTGAAACAGCAAGCTAATCACGAATTGGTGATTCTATTCCAAACTCTAGCTGAAAATCATGTTTAGCCCGTAGCAGTATTTGCATCTAAAGGACCAACATATAGACTTATACTAGCCCAGACTATAGAGTAGGGTGGTCCAAAAATGCATTGGAAAATTTTTTTGTTGAATTTTTATCGGGAGACCCCTAAATTTGTTCGAATCCACCCAAAAATAAATTTATTCTTTTTGTTTTGAAAAAAAATTATATTTAGGGGTGCCGCAAGCCCCATTAAGTTCAACATGTATTTCCCATAAAAAAAGAAGACGTTTTTGTAAATCTTATTCAGAATCCTCAATATTATCTGAATCGAGTTGAAACTCAACATTATTTTCTCTTCACAATCAGCCATAGAATACAAATAAAATATCATTTTTCAAATATCAACCCCATAAGTCTGTTTCATAGGTTCCCAAAGAAGCCCCATAAGTAAAAAATGGGTTTTGCGAGTTTTTGGCGCTAATTATGATTTTTTTGCGATTTCTTTAATGCGAATTGTTTCTAATACATAAAATATTACTTTATGCTGAAAATTAGATATGTTCATGAATTGTTGATACAATTTATTATTGTTGTTAGCAATTTTCTCATAGAATGTAATAAAAAAATGACGCGGTATCTTCACAAGTTTTCCACTTGTTGTCCAATTTACAATTAGCTAGAAGTGACAGTTCATCAATATTAATAATAGTGATTGTTTCAACAACGTATTATAATTAGTAATAATATTATATTTGAATAATGCTAGAAACATGCGTTTTTTTTAATTTCTGGCTTTTTGTCCAATTTTTATTTGGAGTGAAGTAATAATAAATTCAAGTTAACAAAATAATTGTTTAAACAATTTATTATAATTAGTAATAATATTATATTTGAATAATGCTAGAAACATGCGTTTTTTTTTATTTCTGGCTTTTTGTCCAATTTTCATATGGAGTGAAGTAATAATGAATTCAAGTAATTTAAATAACTGTTTAAACAATTTATTATAATTAATAATAATATTATATTTGAATAATTCTAGAATGGTGCGGTTTTTAGTTGTTGAAATTTCTGACTTTTTGTCCAATTTTCATTTGGAGTGAAGTAATAATGAATTCAAGTAATTAAAATAATTGTTTAAACAATTTATTATAATTAATAATAATATTATATTTGAATAATGGTAGAGAGATGCGTTTTTTTTAATTCTGGCTTTTTGTCCGATTTTCATTTGGAGTGAAGTGATAATGAATTCAAGTTAACAAAATAATTGTTTAAACAATTTATTATGATTGTTGCTAACATTCTCTTTGATTAATTGATAGAATGTTGCGGTATTTTTCTGAAATTTACAACTATTTGTTTAATTTTTACTAGGCGTGACTTAATAACTAATTAGATGTAGCAAAAATAAACAAATAGTTGTAAATTTCAGAAAAATACCGCAACATTCTATCA
>CAKNWT010230716.1:1299-11840 GCA_932066315.1 Andricus coriarius
TCTTATTTTAATTTCACCGAAGATTTTAGAGCTGAATCCGGAGCATTTTGGGAATGTATATAAGCGGGTGGAATATATATTTTACACAACTTGTCAACTCGCAACCTTTTTTCTCACAGCTGATAATGTCGGACAAGAAGGCTTTGGTGTTTTCGTAGTAAGTTGAAATGTTGATTACACCTTGATTTTTAATCGTTTTTGACTCCAATTTACGTTAATTTATTATTTTAAAAAAAAACGGTCGTAGTTGAGTACTCTTATCTTGTAGTTTCAGTTTCATAGCAATATTTCAGATATTTTCTATTAATTAAATAGTTAACTTGATTATTTTGAAAATTTGAAGCACAATAACATTTTTTACAATTCAAGATTCAAAACTTTAAGCTTATAGTTTTAAAAAGATTTCAATGGTTACATATTTTAAAGCGTTTTCATTGGAATTTTTCAAAAACTTGAAATTTCAATACTTATCGAAAATACCCTGTTTCAACTCAGAATTAAATTTCTTTTGAGAATTTTCCGGCTCCAATCCAGAATTTAAATTCTTTTCAGAATTTTCCGTTCTAGGTCAGATGTTTTAAAAATTAAAAAATTCCGTGTTCCAATCCAGATTTTTAATTCTTTTCGAAAATTACCCATTTCAACTAAGAATTAAGTTTCTTTTGAAAAGTTCCCTGTTCCAATGCAGACTTTTAATTCTTTTCGAAAATTTCTAATTCCAGCTCAAAATTGATTAAGATTTGAATGTTTTCTTTTTCAACTGAGAATTTGTTCAAATTTGAAAATTCCGTTTCAACACAGAATTAGAATTCTTTTGAAAAATTTGCTGTTATAGTCCAGAATTTTAACTCTTTTTGAAAAAGTTCAATTATTGCTTAATTTGGTTGAAATTTGAATACTCCCTGTTCCAACTCAGAATTTATTCAAATTTGAAAATTCCATTTCCACTCAGAATTAGAATTAGTTTAGAAAATCTCCTCTTCCAATACAGAATTTTAATTCTTTTTGAAAATTTCCATTTCTGGGACAGATTTGGCCTGGTATGGGCCCGGTCTGGTCCATAGCAAAATTTCAACATGGGAAGTAAAGTTTCGACAACTTATTTTTTCCGTGTAAAATGGGAATATCTATGACTCTGTTGCATTTATGTGTTTTAGACAAGTTATAATTGTATGCTTCTCATATTTACGTTTTTTTATAACAAAATAATTTTTTTACAGATCGCAATTACCGCTTACGTGAATACCTACTCTCAACGAATATTTGAGGAAAGAAACTCAGTTAAACATTTTTTCGCATCTGTGCGCGCGCTTTTCAAATCAAAATTTCAATCGAACTATTTGCGTATTCGTGTTTGCGAGTTGTGCGATGTACTGTAAAGTCCCACCGCTAAATGTTTCATAAAACATCTGCCAGCTGCGCGGGCACATTCTCATCGCGCGCTACGCGCGCGGCTCGCTTTGCTCGCAAGTTTGAGCGCGCCTAGGGGGCGCGACTGTTGGTTCTCGCGCTTCGCGCTCGATAATATGTTTATCTCGCGCTTCGCGCTCGATGATGTGTTTACCTCGCGCTGCGCGCTCGGTCTTTGTATTTCCCCCATATTTGTGCACAGACCTTTTAAGCATCGACAACTGTAATTTGGTGATTGTGAATTCTCTTTTGTTAAAGCTCCTTTGACTTTAACGAACACATTCTCATCAAGAATCTCGTGCTTCGTACTCGATTTTTTCCAGAATCTGTATTTCAAGCTGGTACTGCTTATTAAGATTTTGCAAAATAATGTAAAAATTTTATTTTTCATGATCGCTTCAATAATTGCTCCTCATTTTGCACTACTTTTTATTCTCAGCTACCCTGAAAAATCTATCATTTCAATACATTTATATTATCACAATTCATAATATGCATTGGTATTGAAACATACGTAATTTCATTGTCTTGTTTTTATATTTATAAAAAAGTGTGCATCCTATACAAAAAATGTTGTTATTATACATTTTGTTGCAGCTTGTGTCATTTCTCCATAAATTTAATTTGTTTTTTTTTTAACATTATTTTTTGTGAATCGAAATATAAGTCTCTTTCAGATTCCGAACGTTAACATTATTCAAAAGCAAGCCTCCAAGGTGAAGCTTTGATTGTTGCGCAAAACCAAACGGGAACTTAAGATCATTTTCAAACTATTGGGAAAAACTTAGAAACGCGTTATGATAATTGTAAATCGTTAATTAACGAATATTTAAGAAAAATTGTAGAATTAACAGATATTACTGCATATTGGTCAAGTAGTTTGAAAAGTATGCGTAGCGTGATTGTGACTGTAACAACTGCTTTGAAAAATCTCAAACGCCCAGTCGATGAAGAAAACGATTTGTTGGGTTTTTTCTTGATTAACAAACTAGATAAAACCTCGCGAGATCAATGAGAAATGTCCACGTGCGATACAGCTGATCCTCCCTCCCTTGAAAAATTTAACAAATTTTTCGACACGCGTATTCAGACCCTAGAAGCAACATCAAATATTAAAAAGCGATTAGATAATAAAAGTGCAAGTACGTCAGCGCAGTCTGTCCGACATTATCGACGTTCGTGTCAAAGCAAAAAATTATGTTTGCATTGTACAAAATCGCATCACTCCCTTTAGCACTGGGACAAGGATGGTTCAAGTTCTCTTTCAGAGGAGTAAAAGCAATTGTCAGATTATCCTCAAAATGAATTGGAAACGAAAGCTAGTTCAGGAAATGGGAATGTGATTTCGTCCCATCTCAACGCAACTAAGAAAAACCGCCCGCCTTCTTTGTTAGCTACAGCGAGAGTAATTCTAGAAGCACCTAATGGTAGATTTGTACATGGTCACGCGCTATTAGATCAGGGATCTGAAGCTGCATTCGTCTCTAAAAATGTTGTTCAATTGTTAAGTCTTCCGCGCGAAAAGTTTGACGTTACCGTTTCAGGATTAGGGTGTAACATTTCTAATAAAGTTTTGCATTTTCTTACAATTTAATCAACAATCCCAAGTCTTGCGCCACCACGCTTACGACACAAGCTTTCGTGATTTCGAGAATCACAGCTTATGTTCCTGCAGAGTTTACGTTAATGGAGATTCCAAGTAACTTACGTGAATTGGATCTTGCAGATCCGATGCCAGAATCTAATGATCGTATTGATTTGCTAATCGGGGTTGATCTGTTTGGTCAGGTATTACTGAGTGAGGTTTGTCACGACAACTCGAGAAATTTCGTCGCGCAAGATACGATTTTTGGGTGGATGCTTTCCTGATCTCTTAAAACTTCCAATGTTCAAGCGTTTCACATAAATGTGCATCATTCCGCAGATATTGCAACTGATAAGGCGCTTCATCTATTCTGGGAGTTGGAAGAGATTCAAAAACCGAATTTAATAACCAAGAAGGAGTTTGAATGTGAGGCTCATTTCACCGAGACACATTCACGAGATTCTAACGGCCGATACCTGGTTAAGCTTCCCTTTAGTGAACCACCCACAAAGTTAGGTGACACTCGCGATATCGCACTTTCTTCGCTATTACTTTTAGAAAAACGTCTCGAACACAATGCAGATTTTTCTATTAAATATCATGAATTTATGCGAGAATATGAATTTCTTGGTCACATGTCCCGCATTGGTCCAATGGGTGATAATGATTCTTTCCGCGTGTTTATCCCGCATCATCCTGTTCTTCGAAATCACTGTCAAAATATGAAGTTGAGGCTGGTATTTAACGCATCTAGACCAACTTTAATTAAAATGTCGCTTAATGACTGTTTGCTTATAGGACCGAAACTCCAGAATGAAATTTCTTCTATTTTACTACGATGGCGGCAACATCGGTATGTTTTGTGTGCCGACATTTCTCATATGTTTCGACAGATTAGTACATCCGTCTGATCGCAGAAATCAATGCATTCTCTGGCGTGAGAATACCGATGAGCCTGTTCAGATTTTTTAGTTGAACACAGTAACATATGGAATGTGCTCATCTCCGTATCTTGCAATCCGCGTCATTCGTCAACTGCTTGAAGACGAAAAAGATAATTTTCCACTAGCAGCTTCAGTTTTTGCAAGCGAGACTTATGTGGATGATTTATTCTTTGGGGGAGTGGATAAGGTCTCCACTATTGCTTTGAGAGATGAGCTCATTCAAATGGCTCTCCCTGGCAGTCTCCGCTTACGCAAGTGGTTTAGCAATTCTGTTGACTTGCTCTCCGGGTTGGATCAATCGGATCACGGTTTAGCCATGGAACTTTCATTTGATAATTCTTCGGGGTTCAAGGTTCTTAGAATTTTATGGAATCCTTCAGATGATGCATTTCATTTTCACATTAATGAAATTCATGACGAAATTTCTACAAAACGCTCAATACTCTCAGAAGTTTCTAAGTTGTATGACCCTATGGGCTGGCTAGCTCCAGTTACCATCGTTGCAAAAATTTTACTTCAAAAACTCTGGTTACAAAAACTTGATTGGGATCATACGCGTCCCTCCGACATTGCACAAGAATGGTGTGATTTTCTCTCTAAACTAACGACATTATCACGCATTTCAATTCCGAGATGGACTCCCTGTGTTAGCGACACTAATTCTATTGAAATACACGGCTTTTCCGATGCACCTCGCTTCGCTTATTCTGCGGTTGTCTATTCGCGTATCATTTTAGAATCAGGTGAAATTGCAGTTAAGCTTCTTATTGCCAAGACAACGGTGGCTCTGATTAAGACTGTAAGAGTTCCACACCTTGAACTATGCACTGCTACTCTTTTGACGAGGCTCAGGGCGTAGTCCCATAGAGGTAGATTAGTAGAATAGTGGAACAGTTTTTACCAATAGATTGACTGTGAATGCTTGTGCAGGCACATAATTGGTCAAAACTGTTCAACTATGCTACTAATCTACCTCCATGGGACTGCGCCCTCATTCCATTCGTGGTCAGTTCTCTTCAATGGGCTGATGTGCCTATTTTCTGTTGGACAGATTCTACGATAGTACTTAGTTGGCTGCAGAAGCAGCCGGCTACTTTGCCTGTTTTTGTCGCTAATCGCGTATCTACTATCCAAACTAAATTATCCTCTGCTTTGTGGAGTTACGTACCCTCCAAACGGAATCCAGCTGATAGAGACTCGCGTGACCTCACAGCAGACGATTTACTAACTTTTTCTCTTTGGTGGGAAGGCCCAGCATTGCTGTCTAGCTCCTCAGCTGCTTGGCCTCAGCGCAATACACCAACTGCCGACTCTGTAAAACATGATGTAGTCGCTACCTTACTGACTAAAACTGCAATTAAAAATGATTGGCAATCTAGCTTACTTTTTCGACAGTCCTCTTGGTCTCGCTTACTTCGTGTCATCGCATATGTTTTGCCTGCCGTTAAGATTTTCAAAGAAAAGGTTGCTTTTCCCAAATATTTGTCTGCTACTGAGATAAATGACTCCTCGTTATTTTGGATACGTTACGTTCAATCTCAATCGTTTGCTCGCGAAATTATTTCATTAAAGAATGATGAATCTCTATCTACTAAGTCTCCCTTCAAAGGCCTAATCCAGTTATCGATTGTGATGGAATTATTTGTCTTGGTGGCCGGTTACGTCAATAAAAATTATTAGTATATCAGGAATCTCCCGCCATTTTGCCCAAGCATGTGATATCGAGTCTTATATTAAAGCAATTCAATCGCAATCTCTCACACGCCGGAGTTCAATTAACTCTTTATACGGCTCGTACCAAATACTGGATTATTGGAGCCCGCAGTAAAGTTAGGACGATTGTCCATCGATGTCTTGTGTGCGTACGTGATAAGGCTATAACGGCGACCCAATTGTTGGGCGAGCTTCCAACTCCCAGAGTGACAATACATTTAGGATTAGTTCATGATTATACTACAGTCTCGTTTATTACCGCATTTAGACGTTTTGTTTCGCGACGTGGTATTCCGACTGATTTATATAGTGATGATGGCCCGAATTTTCGCGGTGCTGATCGAGAGCTTTCGCAAGCCTTCCGGAAGGTACAGGAGGATCCGAACTTATTATGCCATTTAGCATCAGTTGGCACGACTTGGCATTTTATCGCTCCCATCGCCCCACATTTTTCGGGTTATGGGAAGCAGGCTATAAAAGCGTTAAGCTTCATCTACGAAAATTATTGTCCAATTCTACTCCTACGGTAGAGAAATTTGAGACACTTTTGTGTCAAATCGAGATTTGTTTAAATTCGCGGCCTCTGGTACCTGCCAATGATGGTCCGGAAAGTTGCCAGGTGCTCACTCCTGGACACTTTTTAAGTGGAACCGCTTTAAAAGTCGTACCTACCGTTTCGTTCCTTGATGTATCTGAAAATCTCTTGTCTCGCTGGCAACTTTACCAAAGAATTTTAGAACAATTTTGGCGCTTATGGTATCATGATTATTTACGATCATTGTAACAGCGAACCAAGTGGTTTTCACGTCGACCTAATGTTAAAGTAGGAGATCTTGTACTTTTAAGGAATGTAACCCTTCCCCCCGCTAAGTGGGAATTGGCCCGTGTTACTAAATGTATTATAGGACGAGATGGGGCCGTTCGAGTTGTTAATGTCAAATCTGCGCATTCTGAGTTTGACCAACCCATCTCACAATTAGTTGTCTTGCCTATTTCTAAAGAATCATAGTTTATGTCGAGTTCTCTTTATGATTGATATCTTGTATCTTTTTTGCATTATTCTTCGTTAGTTTTACTGCCATTATTATTGCGATCTTTTGCGAAGCTCGCAAGGTGGCCGGAATGTTTAGGATTTATTCCTGGATGTAAAGAAAGGGGAAAGAAAAGGGGAAGGTGATGTTCTTAGGTTTAAGCTACTTTTTCATTTCTACTGGCCAAATACAGACCCATCGGTTCTGCCTCGTGCGTTTTCGGCTTTGTTCGGGTGTTCGCGCCGAGCCGACCTTCATCTCCAGTTTTTGTCTGGCCACCGCTGAAGGAAGATGTTCCGCAAATTCCTCCGCTATAAGATTTATGTGCACCTTTGACAAGAAACTATTTATTTCAAGTATATTGACGTGCGTGCTTAATTCACCCAAACCAACCGCCAACAGTATAAACAAGTGAGGTCAATAATTAATTTAATTTAACCAAATTAATTGTTCAGACAATTTATTATTATTGAATAATGCTAGAAAGTTTGTGTTTTTTCTAAAAATTTTAATTATTTCTGTACTTTTCACTTGCAGTGAGTTAATAATTAATTGAATGAATCAAAAATAATTATTGAAACCAATTTTTTTTTTTATAACTATCTTTTTCGTTATTGATGCTACATAGTTGCGGTTTCTTTTGAAATTGTTTACTTTTAACCACTTTTCACTTAGAAATATAATAAATAATACAATTTAACCAAAACAGTCCTTTAAATAATTTACTATTGTTTATAACTATATTCTCTTAGATGAGTGTTAAAAACTTGAGGATTTTCTAAACTATTAAACTTTTTTTTGCACTTTTCACTTAGCGAGATAACAATTAATGCAAGTTGACGAACATGTTTATTCAAATAATTTATTATTGTTTGTAACTATCTTCTCTCAATGCAATGCTAGAACGTTGTTGTTTTCTGAAAACTCTAATTTTGCTTAGACTTTTTAGTTATGAACAAATAATGAGTAAACCAAAACAAAAATTATTTTTGAAAAGTATTGTATTTTTGTAGGAAAAATGTTTTTATTCTTTTCCCAACATTAAAAAAAAAATTAATGTAAACAAAAAATCCATCTTTCAAAGAGACAAAAATGAAGTAGTAGGTGGGAGGGCTAGGCCTGTGATTCTGTTGAGTTTGTCAGTGTATTTCATAGTAGACTCGGTCATTTCGGCATCCTAAAAGTGGTTTTTTTTATTCGGAACAAAATCTCAAGAATGTCGATTTTTGTATAGATATTGCAAATAGTCTCATTAAAAACATGTAAAAAATCTAAAGTTCTCATACATATATATTAGTGGAAAAATAACGATTCTGTTGAGTTCGTCAGTGTATCTTATAATACATCTTGTAAAATTGTACAAGAAATGAGAACACTATTTTCTACTGCTGTGCACTAATGGGGCACCATGTGTACAGGAATAGCCTGGGATGAAGGTATCCCGGCCGCGCAGGTCAAGGCAGGAGGAAGGTCAGTAAAATTTTCACAAAAGAAGAAATAAACATCATTAGTACCCAGGATAGCACTCCGAATTTTCCGTTTTCCAATGATTCATATATCGTTGTATGAAATGCGTTTGTACGATTCGTAATTATGTTCTGAACGTTATAAAAATTTGCAGGAGCATTGTCGAAATATGAAATAATTTGTGTACGAAGTATGAACTTTAAGTATGGAATTGATGATAAGAAAAAAGACCGTTGAAGTTAGTAAAAAAATAAACAATATTATATGAAGTAATTGACTTATCATAATTCTGCATATACTCTGTAAGAGATAGACATTAATCATGCTCACATCTGTAGTGAGGACTTCTTTTCTCGAAAACTGTACCTCACAGGTGTAAAAACGTAAAATACCCACAATGAATAGTTTTTCCTATTTTCTAAGCAAACTATTGTTTTTATGAGAAAAAGGAAAATAACCTTTTTTATAAGGAACAAAATTCTGCATATTTTTTATAAACCCTTAATTGTATTAAAATGAGCAGTTTCCGAAATAAACGCAAAAACACACAATAGCCGCTATTGTTTATTATAAAATGTTCAGCCATTCTTTAATCGATTTAGATTTTTTGTATAATCCTTAACAGCCTATGGAGAAGGGGGTTTGCTACAATTCAGCCTGTTACCATTTTTTTCCTTTATAAAACCCTTCGTTGCCTGGCCTATATGCCTACCTTTTTGAATCATCTTCAATCTTACTGGAATTTGTGAAATTTTTCATAAATCCGAACCTATTCATTTCTATTTATTATTTCTTACGGTAAGCTCGGTAGATAATAAAATTCTTCTCCAATTTCCCAGTAGAGTGGGTCAAAAATAGATATTTTTGGAATTTAATATCGCTAAAACGCGTGAAAGTAGCGTATTGAGGTTCTAAAAAATATAGTTAATTTGAAATAGACCCACGTGCAGCTTGGTTACCCGTGCTCGAGAAAAAGGTTAAAAAATAGTCTTGTTTGCAGAGCCTTAAACTTTTCTTAAGGCTTAATTTTCTTTACATACCTGAATTTCAGAAAAATCTTTTCCAATTTTTTGCAGATTTAAATCAATCATTTTTCTGAGAAATAATTCCTATTTACTTCGCCTCTGTTTTGACCTCCAGGTATGTAAAACAAAATTTAAACTTAAGAAAATTTAAAAACTCTGCAAACAAGACATTTTTGAGACCTTCTTTTCGATGGCAGGTAACCAAGCTGGCATGCCAATTGATTCTAAATTAATTATACCCTTTTAGGATCTCAATATTATGGATAGGTGTCTAAGAATGGCCCTCTTCGACGAAGAAGGTGTAGATCTCGAAACAGTGAAGATGCGTGGTTTGGATTTGGCAGATGACAAGATTGTCATGGCAGAATCAATCGAGCACTTGCAAAGAACGTTGAATAAACTTAATACAAGCATGAAGAAAATGGGCCTCAAAATTAACGAAAATAAAACAAAGGTAATGGTGTTTCAAGGAAAAAGTGAGAAAAAAACGTTCAAAATTGTCCTGAATGATGAGAGATTAGAGCAAGTTGATAAATAAGTATATCTGGGTAGCCTATTCACTAGCGACGTAAAAATAGATGGGGAGTTAGGTAGGCAGATTAATGAAGGTAATAAGGTTATCGGTACAGCAGAGTCCATTCTCAGAAATAAAAACAAATATAAAAAAAACTAAAATGACCACATATTATACTTTATTTGTACTGGCTTTACTGTACGGTAGCGAGACATGGACATGTCAAGAAAAGGACAAGAGTAAAATGAATGCGATTGGCATGAAAACTCGGCGAACAATATGCGGGAAAATACTGATGGACAAAGTCTGAAACGAGATAATCCTCAAAGAATGTGGTACAGGGGAGACACTAGTTTATATATGGGAAAGAAATGAGTTAAGGTGGTTCGGACATGTTGAAAGAATGAAAGATGAACGACTGACCAAACAGGTGTATAAAGGTAAAGTAAATGGCAGAATGCCCAGAGGTAGACCGCCGAAAGAATGGATAGAGTCTGTGAATGACACATTAATCCGAAGAGACATAAGAAGCCATAGAAACACGAGAGCTTGCATGAAAAAATGCATGGACGTGAAGGAAGCTAGAGTAGTATGCCAGGACAGAAAATGTTGGCGGCCAATAGTTTACAAAAAGAATGCGAGTAGAGTGAATGACGCCAGAAACAAAGACCTTGGATACTAATGGGCCCAAGTGGGGAACCACTCATAACAATTTTGTGAGGCTCTCCACGTGGGGTGATCGCTAGAGAGATTGATCAGCAACCTGGGTCGAAGCAGTGTTGCGAAATGAACGTGTCAGTTAAATAAATAACACGAGAATTCTAGATCAATCTAAAATATCTATACCTCACA
>CAKNWT010230722.1:3525-13922 GCA_932066315.1 Andricus coriarius
GATATTTTTAAAGATTTTAAGGGATTTCATCAAATTTTCGGGGATTTTAATAATTTTAAGGGATGTTGAAAGCCTTCAAGATATTTTAATAGATTTTTCAGGATTTCAGGAAATATTGTCAGATTTCATGTAATGTCAAAGGATTTTATAGAATTTATTCACAAGAATTGAGAGATTTCGTAGGATTTCACAGATTTTTAAATATTTCAAGGTATTGTCAATAATTTTAAAGAATTTAAATGATTTTAAGTTATTTAAAAAAATTCCAAATAATTTTCAGTTGATTTTAATAATTGGAAGGAATTTCAAAATATTTTAAAATATTTAAAATATTTTAGAGTATTTTTAATAAATATTAATTATTTGTAGTGATTCTAAAGGATTTTAAAGATTTCACAGTATTTTCAAACATTCCAAGGAATTTTCAAGAGCTTTAAAATGTTTTAAGGGATTTGAAAATATTTCAAAATATTTCAAACGATTTGAAATATCTTAGGACATTTTTGAAAGATTTCAAGGAATTTTTAATTAATCTCAATAATTTTAAGGGAATTTTTAAAGGATTTTATATATTTTAGGATATTTTAAAATATTCCAAGGCATTTTCAAGAGATTACAAAAATTTCCAGTGATTTCCAAGGATTTTAATATTTTTAAGGGATTTGAAAAAATTTTCAATTTTAGAGTTTAGGTTTTAAGATATTTGAAAAGATCTCTAAGGATTTTAATGGTTTTCTGGAGTTTTAAAAGCCCACAAAGTATTTTAATAAATTTTCCAGGATTTCAGGAAATATCAAATTGCATAGTATCAAGGGATTTTATAATATTTTAATGGATTTCAAAGAATTTATTCACAAGAAGTGAAGAATTTCGTACTCAATTCTATATAATTCAATGGATTTTTTTTTAGTTTTTGTTTACATCATGTTGAATTTTTATGAATTTAATTGAATTTTTCACATTCCCCTTAAATTCCTCTAAATTCACTCTAATATTGCTGATATTAATGGAATTTTTTCGGATTGTTTATCAATTTTTTGAATTTAACTTGAATTGCTTTTAAGTCTTATGAATCGAATTCTTTTGAATTCTTTTAAATTCAAAAGAACATAAGTCAGATAATTAATGCACATTAGTCACTTTTTGTATTAGAAGTTAGTCACTTTTAATCACTGTTTTGGTTTAAATAGGTCACTTTTTTCAAGTAAATTATGCTGTGGTAGAACTGAGAATAATAAATGAAAAATTTATAAATTTAAACTGGAAATTCTTTTTTATTTATTAAATATAAACGGGCAAGCCCTTTGTACAATGATCAATTAATTTTATTTCATTTATAAAAAATTATGTATTAAAAATGTTGCAAAATTAGAATTTGAGCCTTTAAATATTAATGGCCAGGAAAAATGAAAAATTAGGTACAGAAAAATGAGTAAAAAGTCAGGGAATTTTGAAAATTAAGCTTTGCGGTCACCCAGGTTGAAGAGAATTTCGGTAAAATAGAAATTTGGGGAATATTAAACATTTTCCCTAAACTGTAAAACTGTTAGATTTAATTTAAATTTAATTATCATCAAGTATATATAAGTGTAGTTGTAGAGATTTATTTTTCAACTTAACGAGCACGTTTTTCCCCTGTTTTACGATAATTTCTTGTTACAGCCATGACATCGAACCGGTAAGTTCGTCAGCGACGATTGACGAGTGCCTGGTGTGCTCTGATGGAAAACGAGAAGTTCTTTTTGGCCCATGTGGACACGTCGCCTGCTGTAACGCATGTGCGCCGAGAGTCAAGAAGTGTTTGATCTGCCGAGAGAATGTCATGTCCAGAGGAAAAGTAATTATCAGATTTTAGGATTTTACACTCCCCAACTTAAAAAAAGCAAACACATTTAAATTTAAATAATATTTGATTGAATAACAAATTTTAATTAAAAGATTAAGTTAATTTAAAAAAAGTGAAGATTGATTCTACCTAAAGATTTATTTTAACCCTTTGTCTACACAGGGGCTTTAAAGGCACACACGATTTTTCGAACTAGGATATCTCGTCTACAGGAAAAGATTTTTATTCAGAAAGTTTTTAACAATTAACATTAACAACAATTACGTTATGCAGTAGATTCTTTGAGAAGTAACCCACCCAGCATTTTACCAGTTTTTTTTAAAGCCAGAAACAGTTCAAAAACTGACTGTAAACGGAAGGTGGGAAAAATAAGTCTGTAAATGGAGGGTTAATAATAATGATAATCTATTAAACGAAACCTTAGGAGTGAGCTTCTGAGCAAGCAAAATTTGAAAAAGCATTTTTTTCTTTCTAAAATTAATTTAAATTAAATTTTTTAACAATTTCAAGGGATGACAAGGGTTTTGCAAGATTTCCGAAGATTTTAAGGGATTTCTAGCGATTTTAAAGATTTCAAGGTATTTCAGAATTTGAAAAATTTAATTTGAATCAATTTTTTCAAATTCTTCAGAACCTTCAAAATTGAACATATAAAGTTTGTAAGCTTTATAATTGATTTTTAAATTAGAGAATTTCATATCTAAATCCATTACATTTGTAAAATAAATTGTTAAAATATTTACAAATTTCAGCTTTTAATCAAGTCAAAAATGAAGGAAATTCCCAAATCGAAGCCGTTCGAAAATTTTCGATTTAAAATTAAATATATTCAAGATGGAGAAATTTTAAATAAAAACCATGATCCAAATATGGATAAAAAAAATTTTAAATTCTTCGCATTCTAATATTAATTGAATCGGTTTAGCTGAGGGAAAAGAATTTGACGATTGATATTCGAAAAGAGTGAACAAAAATTTTTTTTACTCGGTTAATTTAATTTAATTAATTAATCGGTTAAGTTTTATAAAAATTCCTATTGGTTCCAAAATTATGAAGAATTTTGCATATGTACAGTTTTTACTATTGAAAAAGGTAAGAAATTAGAAACTCAAAAACAAATTATTTACTCAATTTACAATGTTTGGAAAATGTGCGAAAAACATGTTCATTTTTTTTTTGATTGAGTCATGTATCCATTTTGAAACAAATTTAATCTGTCGGACCTGAAATTTCTTCAGCTTGAACCAAAGAAGCAGATTAACATTTTGATTTTTCGAAAAAAAATGTTTTCGTGATTTACGAATTTTATTAAATATTTTTTTCTGTTTTGAAATGTTTTAAAACCAACGAAAAAATGTTGTTGTTGTTCACTAGCAAAAAAATATACGTTTAAAAAAATTCAACAAAATTTTTGAACCAATACGAAAGTTTTTTGAATTTTTAAATAAAAAAAGATCAACTTTTTTTAGATATCTACCCATAAATTTTTTTCGTCAGCTGAAACGATGCGATTAATTTTAGCGTTCTCACTCCGCCCTAATATATTATTCTTTATTGTAAAATTTTAAATTGATCTTTTTCGCATGTAAATTGATCTTCAAAATTGAACAATGAAAGTTTATTTAATAAAACAATTTAATTTGAAAAAATGAAATGTACAAAATTTCAAACGTTAAGCATTTTAATGTAAAAGTTTCTTATTCGAACTGTTTATCGGAGAAGTTAATAAAAAAGTAATGAAAGCAGAACAATTTCCAATTTTTAATCATTTGAAATTGAAAGCTTTTAAAATAAGAAATTAAAGTTGTGATAATTGAAATTTAAACATTTTTTATTTTGAAGCTTTTTTTAAAGTTGAGGAATTTTTGATTTCTAACAATTTCAGTTTGTGAGGTTAATTCTTTTAAAAAACCCTAAAGTTAAGTTATTTCTCAAAAAGGTTTGATTTCAGTTGCAACTTGCAAAATATATAAAGCAGAACCATAACGATGCACATCATATTAGAAACATAATAAGTAATATTTTTAACGCTTTAAAATGATTACTCAAAAGTCTGTGGTTTTA
This sequence comes from Andricus coriarius, assembly GCA_932066315.1. NCBI lineage: Eukaryota > Metazoa > Arthropoda > Insecta > Hymenoptera > Cynipidae > Andricus > Andricus coriarius. Next base: position 7,436 of record CAKNWT010230722.1, read on the forward strand.
GATAATTTCGAATAATTGAAACTAGAAAAAGTTAATGTTGGATTAAAAATTAATGGTATAACTATTAAATAAATATTAGGACAGAATTAAATTAAATAAGCTTGGATAAGATTGTAGTCAGGCTTTTTATAATTAAATTTAAACATGTACTGACATGTTTTATTTTAATATTAATGGCTTATATATATTATCTTGGGATATATCAAATTAGCTTCAAAAAATGCTCCATATATTGGAAAGCTTGAAATACAAAATTACTGGATTGCTGTCGGAGTGTTGTTAATTAATATATATTTCCTGGCTTAAATTAAAAATTATTTTCTATTCTAAAATCTCATGCAATTTTTATCATTCTTTTATATCCCTTGAAATCGTTGAAATCCGTAGAAATCACTTGAAATAAAATTTAATTTATTCCCTAATGTTCTCTAGAAATTCGTTGACACCACTTAAAATCCATCAAAATCTTTGGAAATTGTGAAAAACCATTAAAATCAGTAGAAATAATTTAAAAACCCTTGAATGTAAATTACATTTATTCATTAAAAATGTCGGAAACTCGTTTAGATCTCTAGAAATCTTGGAAACTTTTTGAAAGCTTTTAAAACCTTTGGGATTCAATAAAATCCATTCAATCTTGTAAAATACCTTAAAATACCTTGAAATCTTTTGAGTCGCTATGAATACCTTGAAATTTAATTTAATTTCATTTATTTTCCAAATTTCTCTAGTAATAGATGAAATAAAAATGAAGTAATGGACGCTCCCTCAAGTCATAATATCTATTTCTGAGTACCGTAATTTTATAAATTTCGGTAAAAATATAATTTACTCTAAAATTTTCTTTTCTTTGTAAAATCTCCTTTATTATCGATAAAAATGTTAACATTTTTGAGGAAATTAAAATTTCCATTGAAACATTTCTTGTTCACAGATAGAAGAATGTGTCGTATGTTCGGATCGAAAAGCGGGTGTCCTATTTCGTCCTTGCGGTCACATGTGTGCTTGTGATGCCTGTGCTGCCTTAATGAAGAAATGCGTCCAGTGTCGTGCCCATATTCAACATATGGTACCCATGTCAGTTTGCTGTGGTGCAGGAGGTGACGTCACGTACGTGAAAGGGTGCAATACCACAGCAGGTAAGAAATAAGAATCTAATCTGGCAATATCATTGCAGTATTGAATTTATTCAATATTGTGTCTTCTTCAATTTAAATGAAAATTAGACATTCGACCATTGAGATTTATGTTTCTATCATGTATATTTTCCATTCGGGAGTGGACTATTCCGTATTTTTTATTTTTCAATTTCCGGGTTGCTACAGAATTCCAATTCCAAAATTCCTGGACTTTTCCAGGTTTAACAGATCAATTTCTCAAATCCATATGTGATCCTCAGAATAAAATATCGTGGTCATAGAATTTTTCTATCTTGATATTTTCTACTGTAAAGATGACGCTATCAGGAACTAACCTTTCGAAGAAATATTATAGGAAAATCAGTATAGGCTTGTAATGATTTTCCTATGATGAATTTTCTATAATTTTTTCGCGATTATAGGAAATTCATTACAGAAAAGCATTTTAATTATAGAGAAAACGAAAATATTTAAGGAATTAATGTAAAAAGTAGAAAATCTACAAAGGAACGAGTTATTTTAGACCTCTCATAATTTCACATGAAAGTATACAAAAATGGCGATTCTGTACAAATAAAGTTTACACTTAAAAAATCTGTGAATTCCCTTGATATCTCTTAAATAGGTGGAAATTTCATTAAACCCATGACAATCCTTTGGACCTTTAGAAACATTTTTAAATCCATTACAATTTGATAAAATTCATGGAAATCCCTTAAAACATTTTAAGGTTCGTAATCTGTTAAAATTATTTTAAATCCGTTTTGAAAAATCTGGAAATTATTCGAAATCTTCTAAAATAACTTAAAATCTTTAAAGTCCTTTGCACATTTTGTAATTCTTTAATTTCCCTTGAAATCGTTTAAATCCGTAGAAATCACTTGGAATACAATTTTTAATGTATTCCCTAATTTTCTCTAAAAAATCGTTGAAATTAATTAAAGTTCTTGAATAGAAATTAAATTAAACTAATTCATTAAAAATCTCTTTTCAAACAAAATTTCATTTCATTTAATTTATTTTCCAAAATTCTCTAGTAACCCCTTGAAATTTATGAAAATCGAACAAAATTCATTGACATTCCTTGAAATTTTTTTAAAATCTTGCAATTAGTCGCAATCTTTTAAAATAACTTGAAATCTTTAAAATCCTTTGCAATTTTTATAATTCTTTTATATCCCTTGAAATCTTTAAAACCCCTTGAAATCTTTAGAATCGCTAGGAATCCCTGAAAATTTTATTTATTTTCCAAAATTCTCTAATAATCCCTTAAAACTTTTGTAAATCGTATGAAATTCATTGACATCCCTTAAAATTTTTTTTAAATCTTGAATATATGCATAATCTTTTAAACTAACTAAAAAAATTTCAAATCCTTTGCAATTTTTAATCCATTCAAATCTTCTGAAATTATAAAAATCCATTGAAAAGTAGAAATCTTTTAATTACCTTGAATGCAAATTAATTCAAATTCAACTTATTGGTTAAAAATCTCGTTGAAAACCCGTTCAGATCCCTCGTAATCATTGAAATCCCTTAAAATCTTTGAAAACCTTGGAGATTCCCTAAAATCCTTTAAATCTTGTGAAATACCTTAAAATACCTTGAAATTTTTGGAATCGCTAGGAATCCCTTGAAATGTCATTTTATTTAATTTATTTTCCAAATTTCTGTAGTAATCCTTTAAAATGTTCAGAAATCGTACAAAATTCTTTGACATCCCTTAATTTTTTTCAAAACCTTGAAATTATTCAGTCTTCTAATTAACATAAAATTCTTAAAATCCTTTGCAATTTTTATCATTCTTTCATGTCCCTCGAAATCGTTAAAATCCCTAGATATCTCTTGAAATAAAATTTAATTTATTCCCTAATGTTTCTCTAGAAATTCGTTGAAAAGCCTTAAAATCCATTAAAATCTTTGGAAATCGTAAAATCGTAAAATTCATTAAAAATGTCTAAAAACCGTTCAAATACCTAGAAATCTTTGAAATCTCTTAAAATCCCTTGAAATCCGTTTAAATTACTGGAAATATTTTGAAATCTTTTTAAAATCCTAAAAAATTCCTTGAAATGTTTCGAAGTCCGACGAAATCCCTTAAAATCTATGGAATTATTTTTGAATCTCTTGGAAATCGTTGAAACCCCCTAAATTTAGTGGAAATATTTGGAAATCTTTTGAAGTCCCATTAAATCCTTTGAAAATCCTCTGCATTCCCTTGAAATTTGTTGAAGTCCGTTGATGTGTTTAAAATCTTTGAACTCTTTTGGAATCACGTAAAATTACTTGTAAATTGGGAAATCCTGTGAAATCCCTTTAAATAATTTAATATCCTATGTTAAGTAAATAAATAAATAATTCATTTTTCTATTTTTTGCATCATTTCTTTCAAAATCTTAACATTATTTCTATACTGATTTTCTTATTATCGTTTTTCTAGAATCGCGAACAAATTATAAGAAATTCATTATAGGTCGATACTGAATTTTCTAAGATATTTTTTCGTAAAACTAAATCTGAAAACAAATCAAGAATACCCAGTATATTATTATTTATTAAAGAATATTAAATCCTCTATTATTTAGACAAAGAATCTTCAGGAGAGGCATCTTTGTACTTCGAGGATGAGGTCGATGAGGAAGCAAACGCCAAAAAAAGAAATCATGGTAAAGAAAAAATCAGAAAATACTCATAATTCCAGGTCTTCAGAAGTTATTGAGAACTTTTAAGAAATTCCATGCATTGTTCAGGTTTTCCAGAGCCTTTTTTTCATTCCATACCTCTTCCAGGGTTTCCAGGCTCTGTAGCAACCCTGAATTTGTATATAATTTAAACATATATATATACTATTAATCAATATTAAGAAATTTATTTATTATTTTATATTAAACTTTTTTATATTATTTTATTTTTTGATATTATTTTATATTTAGCAGGTGCATTGCCTGACGTAAAAGTTGACCAGGAAGAAGAACCGGTACCCACGAACACCAGTGGTGGTGAAACTATCTTAATGAACAACGGAAGTCGAGATACTTCACACAGTGATATACAAAAACTGCAACAACAGCTTCAAGACATCAAAGAACAGGTAAGAAAATCCACGTTAAAAAAATGTATTTTTTATATTAAAAAATGGCTTGAAAACAAACCGAGCTGTACTCTCATTTTTGTACAATGATAATAAAATAAAAATTAATAAAATAAATAAAAAAACTTACATGTAGTTTAATAAAATAATACAAGAATTTGCAGCTAAGACAGGAAGTTAAAAAAAATTGATGTGATTTCTGTTTGAAATTGCAGAATTTTAAGCCCTTCAAATTAATAAATTTGTTGCTTGGCAAGGAATTTAGTTTGAAAAATATTGAATTTAGGACCTTTTCAGATTTAGGAATAATTCAATTTTAAATGTTTAGTTCCAAAATGGTTTCATTTCTAAGACTTAAATTTAAAAAATTAATTTCTTAATTTTTCATTTAACTCTAAAAGCTTGAAATTAAGGAAAGTATAGTTTTTATTGCTTTGTGGAATTGTTCAATTTCGCAGGCTTACAATTGGAACTCATTAAATAGTTAAATATAGTTAAATTTGGAATATATATCAGTATTAAATTGTTAATTTGGAATGTTTGACTTCGATATTTTTTAATTTTAAGAGCCGCAATTTCGTAGATTTTAATTTGAACTTAAATTTAGTGTACATAAAAAATTCGTAGACCTTTAAAATTTAACTGATTGAAACTAAACAATCTAAATTTATTTATTTCGATCGCTCTCAATTTAAAAGTGTTTAATTTGAAAATCCTTTGAAATTATTCGATTTTGAACGCTTGAAACTTAAAACTTAATTGTTTTGAGTATTAAGGATTTTATTTTAAAGCTATACAATTTTGAGATATTAAAAATTGAAACTGAACGTTTGGAATATTTCAGTAAACATTTTTTTTTTTTTTGAAAGCATTCAATTTAAAAGTGTGTCAAACGACATTCACTTCGAAAGTATTCAATTCTGTACGCATCAAATTTTAAACCAATTAAGATAATTGCACACTTTTCTATTTTTATAATCAATTTTACAAATTATTACAATTTTTTTAAACTTTTTACAAAAAATAACTTTTAAAGTAAGAAAACTAAATGTATTTTAATAATACAAGAGTTTTTAGCTGTAACAGGAATTTAAAAAAATTGCTTGGATTTCTGTTTAAAATATTAAATTTGTATCCATTTCTGAGTAAAAAATAATTTAATTTTAATTGCCTTCTTTAGAGTTTAAAAAATTAATTTCTCAATTCCGACTTACAAACTTAAAAACGTAGAGTTTTTATAGCTTTTTCGGAATTGTTCAATTCCAGAAATGAATAATCGTCAAATATACTTAAATTTCGAATATTTATTAATATGTTAACTTTTAATGTTAATTTTCATATTTTTTCATTTTAACTGACACTATCTTAAACATTGTAGATTTGAATTTTTCAATTTTGAAAGTTTCTCATTTTTCATTTTTAACTCAAACACTTCCATTTTTTAAGTATACAATTTTTATAGCTTTAAAATTGAATTGATTGAAATCATAAGATCTTTTAAAGATATTTATTTTTGAACGCTTTCACTTTGAAATTGATTAATTTTAAACGATTTTAATGTGAACTTCCTCGATTTTGAACACTTGACACAAGCGAAGTTTCCACAAAACATTTTAATTTTAAAAAGAGTTGAATTGTTGAATTCTAAAATTATGAATCAACTAAAGTTATGAATCTTTGACTAAAAAATGAATTTTTAATAAAGTAGTTCAACCTAAAATATAAATTTTCAACCTAAAAGATGTAAAAGATTAATTTTTAATGAATGTGAACACTATAATTGAAAAAGAAAAAAAAAGTGTAATTTATTGCCTTAAATTTTTGTATTGCCTTTATTAATTAATTAATTAATTATTGATTAATTAATTATTAATTATTATTAATTATTATTAATTTGAACCTCTTTAAATCCTCTTTCTACATAAATTCGTTGAAGGAAATTCACAATATCCCCCTCCGAAAAATTGCTTGGTTCCGCCCTTGACCCTAACGCACATAGAAATTTAAAAAAAAATCTGCGAAGCATTCTTCCAATTTTTAATAAACTATTTAACAAGATATTTTAAAGAGTTCAAAATATCTTAATTAAGTATTTTTAATAAATATTAATTATTTGCAGTGATTCTTAAGGATTTTAATATTATTAAAAGGCATGAGGGAGTAGAATAAACTAAATATAAAAAATAAATATGAAAATATAAATATAAAATAAATAAATAAAATAAATAAAATAAATAAAATAAATAAAATAAATAAA
>CAKNWT010230731.1:8610-18954 GCA_932066315.1 Andricus coriarius
AATTCATTTTCTTTTATTTAAAATATATTTCGATAAAAACAACGAGTCGATGCAATGGCAAGCCTAATGTGTGGAAAAAAGTTAGCTCCTCACATTAGAAAAAGAGGTCCGTTCGATTTCAACACGGTATCGGAGCTCCACTGCTGATTTATATTCTTGGCACCTAATGCGCTGCCCAGCGGCTTAGTTCAGAATAGGGTCCGCGGAACTGAGAGCATTAATTTCGAGCTTAGGCCATCGCATTAGGTGCGACCTCTTCTTCTCACAGGAGAAATGAATCGCCAAGAAAGTCAGAGCTAAATTGCGAACACGAATTGCTTGATATTGCATCGGCTCTCTACTTTTGAAGTCTGAAGTATCACTTAATACTAGCTGTGCTACCGAGGAATAATAAGTACGTCAACTATTTATAGTTTCTCAAAATTTATGAAAAAATTTGAAAAATAAAATAAAATCATTCGTCACTTTTTAACATGATTTTATGGCTATTTTGTGAAATTATATAAAATTATCATTGTTTCACTGGATTCTTTAATTAGTATACGATTGATGTTAAAAATTGATACATTCTTCGTCAATTTTACGTAAAAACTAATTCTTTTTTTTAATAAAAAAATGTAGGCGGACATGAACCTATGTTTTAACCTAGGTCAAAGCATCGGTCTAAACCTAGGGCAGACCAGGTTTTTTCTCCCGGCCACTGTAACCAAGTCCAAAGAAAAGGCCAGGTTTTTTCGGGTATTACAGTCCAAGCTCCGATCAGTGCCGTCCCGAGCAGGGCCGCTTCTCCGATTTCTCGCTCGAGCGCTACCCTCACCACTTTAGTGTCGGTCGCGATCGATGCATTTTATAGCTGACGCTCCGAGGAGGGCCGCGAACGAAACGGCCGAATCTAAAGGTTTTTCTCGGGCCAAACCTTGAATTTGTCAGTCAAAAAAATTGTTCATTTTATTATACATATAAGAAATTAAATATCAGGAAAACTTTTCGTTATTCAAAATTATTTTTAGTCCACTTTAAAAAAATTTGCTTTGATATAAAATCAAATTTATGTACTATAGGGTGAACTAAACATTGTTTATTTTATGTCTCGTCAAATATTTAAAGGCTTTGGATAAAGATGTTCTGGATGAATGTTCAACATAAAATGTGAACGTTAAAACCCGAAGAAAACCATGAAAAATTATAAAATCGCGTTCAAAAGATATTAGATGTCTGATTTCAGCTTATTTAATATGCGTTTCTATTAGAAACCCGTTCGCTGTATCATTGCGCAGTACAAAACGTGGGAAAGAGTGAATTTCCATATTTCAAATAAACGAATATCTATTTTTACTACTGTAAAAACAGCTTTACATTGTTCTTTTTTCATTAAGTTTTACATGTATTGTTATAATTAATAATAACATTACACGAGTGACATCAAATTTATGTTATAATTGACAATTCGGTGTTTGTGTTTCTCTTTGTTTAAAAAAAAACAAGCAATACGACACAGTAATTAATAATGAATGTACTGCACGAGACTGCACAGGTTACGTTACAAGTGAGGTGAAATATTTGTCATTTTGACGCTTTGTTTTCATTTGTTCTAAGAATCGAACATACCATAGCTAATGATAGATTTTAATGTTTTACATGCCTTTAAGCTCGGGCTTATAACGAAATAATCCAATATGAATCACTTTTGTACACATGTAATGTACACTGGGTACATAAAACGATGTTCGAGATAGATTTTTAACCTACTCGATGCGCGGCATTACTCGGAGTTGGTCAGCTGAATTTTTCTCCACGCAGTCGAGCGTGACCGCGCTTAGAGTGGGGGCTTATGGCTTCTTGGAATTATACTCCCCTACAGCCTCGAAAACGGCCTTGCTCGGAGCTTGGACTGTATTGTGCTATGTGGGTTTATGTTATGTTGGTGTAATTTCACATAAGATTCGTATTTAAACAACAACAAAAAATAATAATACAATTTACACTAAAAAAATTTCAGATTGTGTTAGTATTTAGCGTCGAAAATTAAAATTTATATTTAAAAAAAATCAGATTTCAAAGAAGATTAATAATTTTTGAACAATTTTAGGTCACGATTGCCGTATCACATCGAAAATTGGAATTTTCTAATAAAAATCATTATAATTTCTACAAAGAATATTTCAACAATTTTGGATTTTGTTAGTCTTTTTTGGCGGAAATTGGTATTTTTAACAAAAAAATTATATTTTAAAGAAGAATCACAACTTTTTAACAGTTTTAGGTTATGTTGGCATTTTACACCAGAAATAGGTATTTTTCAGTGAAGATTCATTCGATTTCAAAGAAGATTACAAATTTGTGTACAATTGATAGGTTAAACTATAGTGATTTTCACCGTAAATTTCTATACAGATATCAACGACGATTTACAATTTTTGGTTTTTAACCGGAAATCGGTTATTTTAAACATAAATGATTAATTTCCAAGATTTACAATTTGGAACAATTTTTGTTACGTTATGTTAGTGGGATTTGTCAAAAATTGGTTTTTTTAATTTAAAAAATCCCAAGATTTTTCAGATTATCATTATTCTTCAGATTATCATTGAGTCATTAAATTCTCGATTTTTGTACAATTTTTTTTTGACTTTTTATACTGGAAATCGGTACTTTTAATAGAAAATCATTGGAATAAAAAATTAAAAATTTTGGAACAATTTTATTTTATGTTAAAATTGTTCACTGGAAATTGGTTATTTTAAACAAAAAAATGTTTAAAAAATGTTTATTGCATTTTTGACGGAATTCGCTGAATGTTTTTAGATTTTGTTTAGATTTGACTGGACTGCTGCTCTTTAAATATGCATAACTCGCAAAACAGACGAGTGTCCATCAACTTTGTTTTTTAAATGAAAATAAAAAATCCAGGAATATGATTCTAAAAAGATCGAAAAAATATTGCGTATTCCGTCAAACATCTAATGAAAGAATTCCTTTAATTTTTTTAAAGGTAATTTTGAAATTTTTCTGTTTTTCATGTTTCATTTAAAATAGCATCTAGTTGTACAAAATACCTAAAAGATTCATTAGTACCCGAAAAAAGTATAGAAAATATTTAAATTTAAAGAAAAGTCGATCTCAAATTTCAAAATAATGCAGCTCGAGGAATGTTAAAAATGTTCGGAAATCCTGCTACAACTTCACTAAGCTTAATTAAAATCGGTTAGATAGCTGCCAGATTTGATATTCCTAACCTGGAAAGCGTCAATAGAATATACTTAATAATTATATAGTTTCTCGAATAAATTACTTAAGAAATTTACTTGATTAAAAATTTTAAAACATTTACACTTGGAAGTGTTTCTTCCCACATAAATTGTGTAACATTCTGAAAACTATTTAGAATTTAGAGGGTACAGAACAATTAAGACATTATGTGGAAATATCAGAATATAGAATATTTCATAGTATTTTACAAATGTTTTGACAGGCAAAATTTATTTCAAATATTAGCTGGTATGTTCCCGATTTGGCATAAAAATTTTTAATATTAAAAAAAAAATGAAAGTTGTGCTGAATTGTACGAGATTTGACCTCTCTTGCGTCGTAAAAATTTATAAATCAAAAATCGAAATTTGCACCAATATTTAAAAAAAAACTTTTTTGGACAGCAGCGACATTTTGTTTATTAGAAAAAACAAATGGTGCAGCAGTGGGACTCCGATGCTATTTCGAAGTCGAAAATCGAACGAATTTCTCTTTCTATCTCTACACACGTTAGAAAAAGAGGTCCGTTCGATTTTCTTCTTTCGACACGGTATCGGAGTCCCACTGCAGGCATCACTATTAGGTATTTTTACTTCAACAACCAGATTACTTCACTTCGTTGACTGCTAAGGAGAAACAATGGACCAAATCCATGGGATTCAGTCAATTTTTGCCCTATTTTGTTAATATCTTCGTAAAAACTAATTTTTGAAAATTTGAAAATTATTTTTTTATTTTTTAAGAACAATTTAATGGAATAATAAAATCATAATAATTATTCATTACTGGGGTTACTAGATGGGTCTCATGATTACTCAGCGCATGTCCTTCTGCACCCATCCACACACGGAGCCAGTAGGTAACCAAACATCACCTAGCCAAACTCCATTAAAAAATATATACATATAATCCGAATTGACGAATCAGTAAAATAAACATTGATAATGTTAAACAGGAAAATAGACGAAATAGTGCTGAACCATTAAATAAGCAGCCAATAGTAAATAGACTGGAGAAGGCTCAGCCAATGATAACACAGGCCCACAAAAAAAATTTTTTGTTTTGAGTCTTGGATGCCAATATGATATTCCCATGTATTTTTCCCCGCTGAAGCCGAACCCGCAACCCGTTTTACCTCTACACGTCAGTATTTTGACATAACATAATAATATGTGACCGTCCGCAAAGAAAGGGGCCTTATGCGGAAAAATGTGATTTTCATTTTCTTACGCCAATCGATAGTTTCTGACTTATTCTTTCATTTCCAATAATCAGAAATTTTTTAAGTTAATTACTTTTCTTGTTATTAAGCTACAAAAATAGGCATGATAAGCGTACGCGGAGACCACGGAGTAATAATAAGGAGACCGATCACCGTACATGCGTTCTGACTGCGGTAACTGTACATTTACTGCCCAGTTCAGAAGTTTCTAATCAGCACATTATGGCCACTCGGTCATGCGCACTGTGATCTGCTATCTCCTTTTCTCGCGCGAGAAGTGTGCGAGTGAGCGCCAGTGCATGACAACCACTCCGTGATGACAACAACGACACCAAATTGAGGTTATATCAATGTTTATAAAGATTTCGAAAGACTTTCCGAATTGTACAAAAAATAATCTGAAAGATTTTAAGTCCATTTTGTTTATTTTTCAGGATTAATAAATTTGTCTTAGAAATAATCTTAATGGTTTTAAAAAATATTTAGAAGTTTTGAAAAAATTTACAAGACAATTTCAAATTTAAAAAGATTCCAAAAAATATAATATAAAACGTAAATTTTCGAAGATTTTGAAATAGAATTTTAAAGCTTTTTAAGGGTTTTCAAACATTTCATGATAATAGAAAATTTTACTTACGATTACTAGGAGAATTTAAAGTGAGTTTTCATTTTTAATAAATTCTAAGAGAATATTTAAAAACATTTTAAACCAATTTTAGTTTATAAATAACAATTGAACAATTATTAATTTAGAACGACTTAAAATTAAAATAATTTAAATTCTACTTTTAAAATTGTTCAGTTAAATATTATTAATATTTACGGGAACGTAACCTCAGTTTTCATTAAACACGGCGCTCACTCGCACACTTCTCGCGGAAGAAAAGGAGATAGCAGATCACAGTGCGCAGGACCGATTGGCCATAATGTGGGCAGTAAATGTACAGTTACCGCAGTCAAAACTCGAGGCTTTTTGTACAGCATGATCGGTCTCCTTATTATTACTCCGTGGCGGAGACCGAACGAGAGGCCTATGGATGCCAGCCCCTCGACTTACCACTTGAGCTGTACGCGACGTATCCATGAGCTACACTGGTCCGTGCCTAAAAGTGTAGTGGTAAGTGGAGGGGGTGCTTTTCGTAGACGCATCCCCACTACTCAAATGCTGGTTTGCGGACTCTGCCACGATCGTAGAGGGAAACGATCACTCATCCTGCAAAATTCAGCTTCGTCGCATCAGGTCCCTTCTAGAAATAATTAATTGAAAACAATTCAGCACGATAGAAAGACATCTGAATTGTTTCTAATCGTGTTTCTTAATCGTGTGTGCACGATTGGGAACGATTGAGAGTTGCAAAGTTTCACTCGTTCCCAATCGGGCCAATCGGTAGTAGGATTTTGAAGTTATGAAGTGGCAATTTGATGACAGCACTTTGGTCTCGCGGGAATTATTTGAAAACTTTTATTTACTTTTTTCGAAGCAACGCATTTTAAGCAATATGTTCATCAAACAAAAATAATAAAGGTTTTGTAATGATTTCCGCGAGCTGGGAGTGCTAGGCTGTATTAGGTCTGAACATGAATTTTCTTAATTTTCAATCTTTAATAAATACAAATTTTAAGCTAAAAATTTCTTTCACCCCTAGAAAGTATTTTCTATTTATAGAGGAATAACCCCTAATATTGATCAAACAAAAATAAACTTGTTTTAACATATTATCAGGCCAAGAATAAGAACATTTGTAATTTCATCACAATTAATCTTCTACCATATAAAAAGAATATTCTCCAAAAGTAATAAATTAAAAATATTCTAACCGGGTAGTGACAGAAAAAAAACTTGAATGTCAAAATACCCAAAAAAATGCCGATTTTTTATAGTTTAAAGATTCCTATAGTAATTTAAAATGTATTATTACCTATCATTTACCTGAAAAAGATGTCAGCTAGTTAATTCAGCTCGATTTTGGTGCGATTCTGCATTTTTATAAGTTTTGCTTATCAATTTTCTTACTAATTCCATTGAATTTTTAATTGCTGAAAATAAGACTTACTAAAACATTACAGGCAAAAATACATTTTAAAGTTCTATAGGAATCTTTAAGCTATAAAAAGCTGTATTTTTTGTGTATGTCGAAATTCAAGATTTTTTTCTCTCTGAAATCGGATTCGGAAATTATTTTCTTCTCTCCCCGTCGACTTCCTTTTAGCCACTTTATAATATTAAAAACACTTATTTTAGGTTATTTTTTGTCAGAGAAAACAAACGCCGGTCGCCGCCAGAATTTCCGCCTCGGTTGAAAACAATTAGGAACATTAGGAATGGAAACATAACCTCTATACACAATTAAGTATTCTCACTTTACCATCAACTAACTTCAGTTCGTTGACTGCTGAGGGGAAAACATTCCACCAAATGCATGGAATTCGGTCCATTTTTGCCCTATTTTGCTAATAACTTCTTAAAAACTAACTTTTTCTATATAAGTTTATTTGAAAAATAATTTTTATTTATGAAGAACTATTTAAGGAAATAATAAAATCATAATAATTATGATTCATTACGAAGATATTACAGAAATAAAGTTTTATTTTATGCATTTGGTCCATTTTTTTCCCCTCAGCACTCAAAGAAGTGAAGTTAGCTGGTGGTTGAAGTGAAAATACCTAATAGAAAATAATTGAAATCGATTAACAAATGGTACACCGATTAGGAACGATTGAAAACGATTGAAATTTTTACAACTGTGAACCGTTCTAAATCGTGTTCAATTAATTATTTCTAGAAGGGGTCCCTTTGTTCGCGAACGGTCACATATATAATATTTGTCTCTTTTTATCAAATGTGGTAAGACCAAGAAAAAAGTTCTTATTTGACATTCTGTCGTTTCGGGTAAAAATCAGCACATTTCATGAAGAATCAGTACATCAGCGCCAAGGGTAAAAAATCAGCACGTTTGCTGACAAATCAGCGTGTCTGGTAACCCTATTCATTACGAAGATATTACAAAACTAAAATTTTGTCTAATGCAGTTGGTCCACTGTTTTCCCCCCTCAGAACTCAGCAAAGTGAAGTTAGCTGATGGTCGAAGTGAAAATACCTATTGAATTTGAAGAATATTTCGCTGCAAATTCAAATTCAAAAACTCGAACTGTTTTTGAAAAATCCCTAGAAAATGATCATTTTTAGAATTTTGAAAATGTGAAAGTTATATTGTTGTATTGTGCTAGGAGATTACAACCAGTGTTTCCAAAGATCCTTTCACTAAAATGTATATTTAAAAAAATGATAAGTTGAATTTTTTGAACTGAGAATGATTTTTTTATACGAAATTTTGAAAATAAAAAGTTTGTGCTGAGTTGTGCTAGACGAGAACAAGTTGTGTTCATCTGCCACAATTAAGCACAACTTCATTTTCGAAATTAGAATTTTGATAGTTTATGGTCAACAAATTTTTTAAAGGAAGAAAATCTACTTATTTTTGAAAATATTAATGTTAGTGAACAGGTTATTAGAGATATGCCGAGCTCAATTTAGCATAACTTTAAGATTTTCGAAAATCTAAACCTGATCATTTTTTAAATCATTCGTTGATCGTTTTCTTCGAAAACAGTTTGAGTTTTATGTTTTCGAAAAAACAAAATGGCGGCGCTAATTTTTTTTCGAAAATGGTTCATAATATCAAATTTCAGTTTCATAATTTAAGTTTTTATCATAGGTGAGTTTCATTTCAGTTAATCTTACGACTTATATGCTACCCAGACAAACTTTTTTTTTTTTTAAAGTTTGTTGCTGGCCCAAAACAAATTCGAGAACATAGGGAACTTCATTTTTCAACTGCCCCAAATTTACAAGTCATGTTCTTCGATTGTGTTCAAAATATGGAAATATGTTCACCTACCCATCATTACTTCATCTGAAAATTTATAGACCAGGATTACCAGCCCTGTCTAAAATTGTGGGGCGGCCGCACGGATATTTTTAAATCATGTATTTCGATTTCTAGTTACGTGATATATTTTTCATGAGAGTTTTCAAAATTGTATTTTACACCTTTTTATACAATTTTATCATTCAAAACAACCATTTTTTAATCAATTTTATAAATAAAGTAATTATTTATTTAACTTTTTTCGAAATTTAGATGCCTTCGATTCTTTTTTAATAATCTCCAAAGAAAGCTTAACTTTTTTACCATGAAAAATGTCAAGTAAGAAAATGGACATGAATAAGGTTTTCCAAAAGTGGTTGAATTTTCAACATATTTCTAACATTGCAGTAAGTTTGAAGAGGTTTGAATTTTTTATAATTTGTTTTAAACAAATAAAAAGTAGAAATTGATTTCTTTAAAATTAACAGTAATTTTCTTAAAATTAATGATTCCTTATACTATAATAACTATTCCTTATTATAATTGCTTGTGCGCCAATAATTATTAATTTTTTTTACACATTTATAATTTTCTTTTATACAAATAAAAAGAAGAGAAGGGTTTCATCAATATAAACTGTAGTTAAAGGAAAATGATGGCAGATAAAACAATAATTATTTTTGGACAATTGATCAGAATAATAAAGAATAGTTATGATAGTAAGGAATAATTTTTTGAAAGAAAACTACTGGTAATTTTTAAGAAACCACTTCACAGCAATAGGATATACCGGAATATCCCATTCCATCCCTTTTTATATTCCAGGTTTTCCCAGGAATATACTGTGTATATTATACTGTACAGGGATGAAAGAACAGAAATTCTCGGGTCCGGTGAACGCTATGTTGAGGGGAAGGGGGGTAATAAGACAAAGTTTTCAAATAATTTTATAATTTCAAATATCTTCTCATAATAAAATATTTATACTTTTATATATAAACTTCAATATTTATATTTATCAACGTATATATCGAACGGACCTCTTTTTCTAACGTGTGGAGATAGAAAGAGAGGTTCGTTCGATTTTCGACTTCGAAGCAGCAACGGAGACTGACAACTTTGGACAACGCGGGAGCATTTAGTTGCTTTTCCTTTCCCACTTTTCGGCTCCGGTCTACAGTCCCTGAGCGAGCCCCGGTCCGGTCGTCACCCTACCCACCGGACACCTCCTGCCGTCCCTGATACTGTATACTGGAATACTGTGTTGGATATCCTGCATGGCGGAAATTGGGATATCCCAGGGATACCCCCAGGATATCAGGGATGTCTATGGGACGTTTCTGGGATATTCAAATGTCCCAAGCAGGATATTAAAATTTTTATATATCCTACTTGGGATATTTGAATATCCCAGAAACATACTATAGACATTTCAGATATCCTATGGATGTCCCTGAGATATCCCAATTTCCGCCTTGCAGAATGTCCGACGGGTTATCCCTTGGATATCCCTGGGACAACCTGGGAGATAAATGGGATCGAATGGAATATTCTGGTCAGGGGCGGATCCAGAATTCAGTCATTGGGGGGGTTTTCGCTGAAATTTATATATATGTGACGTGCGCCGAAGAAAGGGGGCTTACTCTAAAAAAATCGAAATCGAGGTTTTTATACCTTTCGATAGTTTTTGAGTTGCTCTTTTTAATGAAACCATCGACCAAAATTTCCGAGCATTATTATTGCTAATAATTGAGTTGTTAGACATGAGTAATCGGGCTTTCTCTCGAGAGCTCGAAATTCCGTGAAACACCTCCCACCACTCAACACTGCAATCTACGGGTCTCATCTATACACCGTCCGTGAGCCGCGCCGCTATATGGGTGAGAATGTATAGTAAGTGGAGAGGGAAGATTTCGTGAGTCTTCCCTCTCTCCTAAAAGTCGCGTCTGTCCGGTCGACTTCGACCGCTCGCCCTGAACAATCTCATTTTTCAGAGTAAGC
>CAKNWT010230736.1:9573-28634 GCA_932066315.1 Andricus coriarius
TGCAAAAGAAAAGTCAGTACAAGTGAATATTTACTAAATACTTGTGCTCTTATCAGAGCGGTAAATGGATCTTCCTAAAAATGTGGAAGAGATAAAATCTTTATTTTCAGTTTATTCTGAAAAGGCAGATATCTATTATGTGTATCATGAAGTGCACAAGTATTTAGTAAATATTCACTTGTACTGACTTTTCTTTTGCAATTATCAAACACTTTTTCACCGGAACTTTTTTCACTTTTTAGGAAGAACCGTTTACCTCTCTGATGCCAGAAGCACTTTTTAACATATCGCGATTCCTAATCATGAAAACACAGGGTAGACAATTTGAAGGCGTCTCTCAACTAACAATTACGTACGCACTAATGAAGCAAGCTCGTCTTCTAGGCGCCAATAAGTTAGTTATGCAATTACTAGAGCGTTTGCGAGGAATCAAGATCCCTAAAAATCTTTTAGCGCAAATTGAAACTTGGGCGATTGCAGCAAAGGCTTATCCATATCGGGACCCGGAAGAATTATTGCCACTGTGTTATAGATGCTCGACTTTTAATACACTCTTGCCGTCTAATAACGCTCTTGAAAACAGTTGTGCACAATGCGGTTTAAAATTCCAACACTCCTTTGTCATGTTCGGTAATTTTTGCTTGTTTGACAGTTCCAATTCAACGGTGTTCCCTGGCATTTGAAGTAATTATTAATTAATGCGATTGATGAATATTTTTTCAGAAATACTGCCACTTGTCGAGTTCGAATTAGAGGAAGGAATCACATACGAAGAGGCTGAAAAATTGATAGAAGAACCTATACAGATTTCGGATGATTCGACCCAAATCAAGGATCAGCTGACGATTACAACTAAAACGGATCTTTTCACGGATCGCTTAGTTCGTTATGAGGTAAATTTTGGTTGTTTTTGATATGACTAATATTTCCAATTGAAGATCTATTTTTGAGAAGCATTTCTTTTCAGAATAAAGTAGGAGGTTCAACTGTTCTAGTTAATCGTGGGGTTTTGAAAAGTATGGAACCCTCAAGCGTTCTTATTGTCAAGTGGCCAATCCCTTTTAAGACTCGATATTTTAAGAACCTTTTAACGGATCTGCAAGTTACGTCGTGTAAAACGTGTTTAAAGGTATTAATTTAGTTTTTTTAATCTCTAATATATTACAGGATGTTTTAAACATATTTTCGTCCTTTTTAGCTCTTTCATTCGGACGATTATGAGTTGGCATTACTCAGATACGGCCACTGTCCATTTTGTCGGACACCGAATAATCCAACCACTCATGCTTAATTTCTTAGGAATTCGACTTGTAAATATCACAGGGACACTCATATTTCAAAATGACAATTATTTGCACCTATATTTTTTACACATAAAAAATTATTATGAAAAATAATCTGGATTGAGAAATTTGACTTAACCCTTTGCGGCATACATTTTTCAGAGAAACATGTTTTTATGAAAATTGGTATACAGGGGTTTTTGGGGTCGCTGATCAAGAGTCTGTATTCAGATTTTGAAAATTCAAAATGGCGGATCCAATATGACGTCCAAAACTTGAAATATTTCTTGATTTTGTTGAAAATTTGGGATACAAGGGGTTTTGGGGTCGCTGATCAAGAATCGTTTTCAAAATGGCGGATCCAATATGGCTGCCAAAATTTAAAATATTTTTTTATTTTGTTGAAAATTAGTATACAGGGGTTTTCGGTGTTGCTGGTTGCAAATTCAAAATGGTGATTCTAATATAACTGCTAAAAAGTTGAATATATTCGATTTTTTTTTCTAATTGGTATACCTGAGTTTTTGGACTCGCTGATCTCAAATCTGAATTCTATATGGGAAATATTTTAAATGTTGGAATTTCCAAAAATACAGGCAAAGGGTTAAAGTGTAGAGATTCTTCCTTTCTTTCGTGGTCATTATTAAAAGAGATAGAAAGTAAGTAAATTTAAAGCTTTAATAACGTTATTATTAACAATTTATGTACTTATAAATGTATTCCCGCATGAGACTCAACTTTTTCTTTCATAGCGTTGTACCAAGTAGCTAGTTTCGTGTGTTCCATCGTGTCATTAAAGGCTTCTAAACCTTCGATACTGTTAAGAATTCCATATACGGCTAGATCGGAAAGATCAGGGATTTGGCCTCCCATGAAGGGACCACCTCGCGCTTTGATCCCTCGCAGCCAAACGTTTACCTCGTCGTAGAGTGATTGCCGAACGTCACCTTTAAGATTGTACTTTTTCTTCAAATTATCCCCTAACCACCACATCGCTATGGCACCTACGTTGATCATCATCCATCGCTGCCATAAGGGGAAATATTCTTCCCAGTGTCCAACCTTAAGAGAGTCAATTATAATTATTTTAGCGAAACATCACAAACAACAGTACGTACTTTTTTAAGTTTTCAATTTAATGATATCATAATATATAGGCAGGGCTCGGACTTATCACTTCAGAGATAAAAAAAGTGCCAATAGAAGCATAAGTTTTGAATAATAGTGACATGACATTTTTTAAACTAAAAGCTTATAAAATAATTGAAATCGTACCCCGACGCGATACACAATGTTTGTAATAATTTCCGTCCTTGAGATTGGAATAAAGGCTTGGATTTTTTGGGTTCCCGCACGGTTGTATACATACTATACAGCATACAAAGGTCCGGGGGCTCTCGTGATGGGGGAAGTTCCCTAACGTAAGCCAGAAAGTTGCACCCAGTGACCATTGAGTGTAGTGGCTGGTAGTGGCGTATGTGTCGAGCAGTGTAGGATTTGAAAAGGTAAACACGTTTTCTAACCTTAAAGTATCAGCTGCCCTCAACGAACCGAATCATGAAGTGATCGATATGTAATATCTCTAATATTTAAATAAAAGTAATGCAAAAATGTCGTGTGTTTTTGCCGTACTAAAGTGCAAAACAAATACTTCAAAATTGAAAGGCAAGCGATAAGCTTTTAAAGTGCCGAGTGACCTTGTCGTACGGAGATAATGGGAATCGTGTGTCCCCGGCGTGAATTTCTTTGGTTGAAAGGTAGGTATTTCTGAATTTCATTTTCCTGTGAACGATATTATCAGGGAGAGTGTAAATTGTGATAGCGAAGGGCGAATTATTCATCGTGCTTCGTTGCTATACCCTCGCTTACGAAATGGTACCAAACCGACAAAATTCGATAATCCCGAGAAATCGGCAGGAAGTTTGCGACAACCGCTTTAAAGTATAGAAAACTCAATTCTTAATATGTTAATTATTTTAATTAAATAAAAAATGCATCCCTATTTTTAAACTATTGAATACATCTGGATTAAATTGACTTCTTAAAATAAAAATTTCAAATTAAACCGCCACTTTCTCTACTCTACTATTACGCCACTACCGGAAGTGGCAACTTTGTGAAATAATCGAAAGCTTCAATAAGGGAAATTGTCAAATCGTTCTTGTAAAAGGGCTTCTTCTTCTTCTGAATATTCTTCGTATGTGAGAAAAACCGTGTGCCAAACAATAAATTAAATATTTTCCTGACAGATCAGCAGCACAGTAAAAAATCGAAAAAATTTCGTAAATTGAACACATCACGAAGTTGACTTCGGATGCAAAGGAGAATGGAATTTTTTTACTTAAAAAAAATTCATGTTGCATTCTGCACACACGAATAATATTCAGAAGCTCTTTTACAAGAATTATTTGAAGACTCAAAAAAAAAATTGGTTTAAATAACAAAAACCGTATGTTTAATATATATTTTTTTAATTAATTAAAATTATCTTCATATTGAAGAAAACCATTTTAAATTAAAGAAAAATATTTTTTGGAATAAAATACCATTTCTTTGAACTAAAGAAATTTGTTTGAATCAAGATAAATTTCTTTGACTGAGAGCCAATGAATATTTCTGTTTGATTCAAAGAAATTTTGCTGGAATCAAAGAATCTTTACTCTCAGTGACAAGTCGATTACCATTCCGGGGATCCAAAAGTCCATGCTTTTGTTCCATTTTCAATGAAGAACATGATTACAAATATGTTTTCAAATGCGGATTAAAGTCCAAACTGGAGGAGCTGGATGTAATCCTGTGTGCCGTTCTCGGACCGTCAGATTTTTTACTGAATATTTTGTAAAAGGTTTTACTGATTACGAAAAAGTAGGATGCCCCCACCCCCCGCAAAAATAGGGAGATTTCGAGATATTCGCGTTTTAATTATTTTTTAATTAATGCAATAGTCCTGTTGTAATTTGGGTGTTTTCGAAAGTTTAAATAGATGGTCGACTAGAAAACCGATTTACGAAGAGAAATTTCCTCCATCAATTTTTGATAAAGTCTTGGAAAAAGAATAATGAAGTTAGAAAAATTGAGAGTATCGAATATTTACAAAATACCGACTTCAAAGGAAAAACTTTGATGTAAAAGTTGTTGAAACTGTTAAACCATGTTTTTGTTTTATTTTTTATGACACCATAAAATTGTATTGTTAAGATAAAATAAAATTTGCAGGATTTTATACATATTTTCGCACAAATCTGGAAAATAACACGGGTCATCAGAAAGTGTCGAGACATTTTTCTAGACCTTTTTTGGAAAAACAATTTTTTTCGTTTGACTTTTATCTTATCTTTTTAGCAATAAATGTGAATTTTCCCTTTTTAAGATAGAAAAACAATTCAATTTTGAACTTTTGTGAAGTTTTCCAACGGATTTCGAAACAAGACGAGACATTCTATTAAAATCGGAATATATATATTGTCTATAACTTTGTAAACAATTTTTTCAGCAAATCGGTAAGATACGAGCTTGTCTTATTTCCTACGAAAAACAAAAAAAAGTGGCAAATGATTCGGTGACTTGGACATAGACTGCCTGCCTGAGTTGAAATTAATTCAGCCTGAATTTTCTTATTTCTGGCATAAAATGCTATGGATTTTCAAATTAAATTGGCTGTGTCTAGGTTCACTCAAGTTCACCGAGCGTAGACGAGCGTAAATAAATGGTTAAATCCATTAATTTTTTCTTATGAAGTTATAAGGTATGCAAAAATTAAACAAAACGGCGTTGTAAAGAAATTTCATAAAATCATATTAATAATTTTGCATTCCATGAAGGTATTTTGAGGTTCTAGAAGATTTTATTGTTTAAACTGTAAATTCTAAACTTTCTTAATAGAAGTGCTGTTTGGATATGTTGTTATCATGATGAAATTTTGTATAAATTTTTTTAATAAAAATAAAAATTCTTTACCATATACTCTGATAGTTCCATTCCAGAAAAATTAGACATTTAGAGGAAGCGAAAAATATTATTGAAGAAGATTAATCGTATAAAATGATACTAATTGAACTTTTTGTGTTCCGTTTAATTTTAACTTCATTCTTTTCCAAACTTGAACCTTTTATTTGAATTCTTATTATAACTGGAAAGGATTTCTGATTTCAAGTTTTTTCAAAACAGAAAACTTTGAAATTTTTAACATTAATGAAAGATGAATTGCTTTCATTTAGCATTCTTTATCCTTGAAGCTACTCGCATTAAAATATGATAAATTTGAAACATATTTGGTTTAAAATTCTTTAATTTTAAGCTTTTTTAATTGTGAACGCTTCCAATTTATGAATAATGGAGTACCTCAAATAAGGTAAGCATCTTATCAAATAAAAACTAAATCTTAACATCACAGATGTTCTTTACTACAACTAATTTATATATTTATTTCAGCTTCCTAATGTGCTTAAGACAACGACAGATTATTGTTATATTTGAACCTATAATATGTATTAATCCGTTTTGTAGATTATAAGATTGGTTGATGAGGATAGCGGTCCGCAATCGAAACGTACCTGTCTGGATGAGTCACAAAGAAACCGAAAAAAGTTATATATTTTTTCCGTTTCTTAAAATTTTGATCTCTTCCAATTTAATATTTTATACTATAAAAAAATGTTAGAAATGAAAATGGTACAATTTTGAAAGATTTTTCTTCAAAAAGTAGAAAAAAGTAATTTCTGTACTTGAGATGGTAAACATGTTATTTTAGCCAATCAGCAAAAAAGTTCGAAAACATTTTGACAAGCAAAGTGAGTAAATAGTGGCATTTTTTTCAAAATAATATTAAAATAGTGGCATCGATGGAAAAAAGTATCAAATAGTGTCAACAGTGTCATGAGTCCGAGCCGGGCATTCGTAATTAGGAGTTTCAATTCTTTTTAGGTCTCTCAGTTTTAAATTAAAAAATATATAAAGCAATAACTATTACCAGTTGCCTTTTTTTCACAGGTAACTGAAGGTACAATCTAATCATTTTCTCTTTACATACACTTACGCGTATCGAATCTATCAATTATTCTTAATAACTTATTTTATCTTGAAGCAATATTTTAAGAACTCACTTTTGAAAAGTTTTCGAAGGATCTGTAAGATTCATCCAGTGTTCTGTAGGCATTAGGTGCAAGAGTATGAACGAGTACATCGTCAGCCCACTTTCTCCATTTTCTCTCTTCTCTGTAAATAAATAAGTTGATTTTTTAACGTGACTGTTCCCAGGTTATTTCATAAAGAATTGAGTTATGATTACACTCACACAATATCATTCATGGATTTTTCTTTGGGTATCGTGTTTTGGTACATCAAGAAGTATTTGTTGACGATTTCGTGTTGAAATTTACCCTTATCATCGTGTAGAGCGATGCTGGGATAGAATTTAACGAGTTCATCGATCTTATTTGACTTATCGTGTAAATAAGAAGCCAAAAGCGAAACTATCATAGAACTGTCGTTGAGAGGTTGATATCCACCGTCTACTTTTGCTAGTAAGATCGGTACTTTCTTGTAAGGTGACCATTTTGCTTCTGTGCGAAATACTGGATTTACTTCAACTATGTCGTAAGATATCCCATAGTAGTCTAAAAGGGCACGGACCTGTACAAAATATATTTACAATGTATACTTTATATGTGTGTAATAAAAAATCCTCGATGTTATAAACCAAAGTTAACTTTTTGTTAAATTGAAACCAAAATTCTGAACCTTTGTCAAATATTTTTTAAACTTACCTTACAACAAAAAGGACACGACTGATATTGATAAAGCGTAAGTTTTAGATTTGTTGAATCGACTGGCGAGATGACCTGAAATATATTGTGTTCTTTATAACATACAACCTACATGACAATTGCTGCCAATATAAAAATATTGTAAAATACAAAAATCGAAATGCAGTTTATTTAAGGTGATTGAAAGTTGTTAGGTTATGTCAAGAAAACGAACATATAATCGATTTAGTGAATCTGTTAACTCACGTTCCTCGAAGCAGGAATCGGCGGTTTCTCTGGTAATACTTTTCTCTCAACTTGCGTGCCTTCCAAAGTCAAATTCTGTCTGGCTTTGCTAATTTGCTTGATAGAATAAGCGACACCCACGAGCGTTCCTAAACCGGCACCTATCAAGCTAAATTTTAAGATCCCTTTTGAACCTTCTGATCTTGGTTGTTCTACAACTGTGCAAAAATTTCGTAAACCCGAGTTCGCGCTCGAAATCACAGTTTTTTTCAGGTATTCACATTTGTTTGAAAATTTAAGAAGTTTACAAAATACTGCCATTTTTAAATTCCCAATCTAAACGCACTTCGATTGAACACATCTGGCGTAGGAAGAGGAAGAGCATGGAGACACACGAGGATGAGAGCAGATGAGAGGCAAACAAAATAATTAAAATCGGCCACGTTAGTCACGTGATCATTTTTTATTTGGCCTTCTTAAATAATAGGAATTTCATGAAATGTAGAAATTCTGTTGCTAATTTTATGTAATTTGGTGCAATAATAACATGAACTATTATCGATTGAGTTTGACGTTTACCACTTATCTACCTTGTCGATCTCGTCAATGCAAAACTGAATCGGTAAAAAAAAAAGAGTAATCTGTAACTGGTTATAAACATCTTATAATATCTTTGTAAACAGTCATCAGATCAAATATATTAATCAGAAGCAGATGCATTTATGAATAAAAATCACATAAAATAGGGGAAACTGCTGAATATTGATGCTGTTGGAAAATAAATAAAATAAAATCTTACAACAACTTTACTTACATGGGAGCAAATATTTGCTGTATTGTATTATTTTGTGGCTCTTAAGTTTTTTTTTCATGGTTTTGACAGATGGGTTTGACACATTGATTTTATCGACTGAAACGAAGTGTCGGTAAAAAAGGAGTCTTACCGCCTGGTTTTTAAATACCAAAAAGAAATAGAGAGAATTACTAAGATCATTTTACGTGGAAAATCAAATTTCGAATGCCTGCTTCCTTCAATATATTTATATCTGTTTATACTCCATTTTTGGGTTAGCTTTATCTTTCATGGCAGAGGAGAAATGTAGTTTTACGGGTTCTGTTTTGCCTGGTTTTACAGTTTACAGTTATTTTTGGGTTGAAACCCCGATAGCGCACCCCAACGGGTTGTTTTCGAAGTAGGGTAAAAGTGACTAACTAGGGATGCCAACTGCATCACGCAACTCACTTCTAAAAGTTCCTAGATTTATAGCATACTCCAACTTTACACTGGATTACCAACAGGGGAATATGAGAGCAAAGATCTAATGAGAGAGATGAGTGGGTGGGAGCAAATGGGAGGTGAGTAATTCTGTGGACAACGAGATTTTGAGAAAATCAGGCTGATAAATGCACCTTTTTGGCGGATATTACTTTAACTTACTTCGTGCTTCGTAGGTTCACGTACATCAATAACTCCCGTCTGCCCAACTCCTCTCTTTTTTATTGGAAAGAGAACACCGATTGTCAATGTTCTGCTTTACCAATCAAGTAACAGCATTTTTGTACGCGAAAGCTAATGTAATACTTACCATAAGAGGCGCCTCAGATTTGATCATATTCCCCGAGTTTCTTACAACAAGAATGATTATTTTTAATCGATACATTATGAAATAACAAAAACATGAAAGAGACGTCTGAGTGATATTATTTTTTGAAAAAATGTAAAAAAAATCATTTCTATTTTACCGATCTCGAAAACAATGAGCGGATGTCATGTGTCATGTTCCTTATCGTTTTTAATATTTATCAGAGTTTCCTGGTTTCAGCAAAAAATCTTAATTGTTGTAGAAAAAACCGGGAAATCTGATATGGCTCATATGGTAAATATCATATGCCCTTATATTTCGAAAAGTTACGCAATAATTCAAGGAGCATGATATTAAATTAAAATAATTATAACTTATATAAAAATAGGTTTTTCTTTTGAACAGAACAACTCAGATTTCATATTTGAAAGATATTTTTGAAAAGGAACGAGTCTAGGGATATTTCGGATGTTGGTATTCCTGAGATTGGGGGTAAAATGAAAGCTAATGCCCAGCGAGAGTTGATCACGTGACACGATCTTCCACAGTTATTTTTTCAGGAAACGATGGCGCCAAATGCCAGTATCCACTTTTATGTAAATATATTGACGGTTTGGAATGTGTGGAAATCAAAAAGCGCGCTCACGTTGTGTGGGTGAATGACAGGCAGGGAAAACGTGGGGGATCGTGGGATCAGAGTGAGTAAATTGCTAATGAGGACATTCTGTGACAGTGCCGTGTATACGCACTTACGCCGTGTATACACATTTGCTTACATTTATCGCTCTCTGCCCGGTCTCGGCCGTCCTCGTGTACTTTCTTGCAAATGCTCACGTGCGCGAAAGTCTGTTTCACCTAAATAGATCAATAATAAGGTATTAATGGAGGATGATTTCCGCTTGTGTGTGAGGAATCCTGTGCTCGTGTGTGGACGATGCTGCTGCCATCTGGATTGTCAATGTTGTTGGACAGCAGGAACAGAGCAATGGAGTAATAAGCGTTTTCTCCCGTACGAGTGAAGTTTTCCCACGATTTTCATCTTTCGTCCGCGTCAGTGTTTCGGCGTTTATTCACCGCGTGGCCCCAGTGACTTGATTCGCCTGTGAAATCTCCCGAAAAAACGCACGCTATGGTTCCCACTCAATGTTTACATGTTCTCTAGGATGGGAGCAACCTTCCACGATTTTCCCCGATATCGCGATTTCCCGCCGATCCTACACGTTCTTGCGTCAAAAGTTATCCGATATTCACCTCCTGGACGATCCACGTCGCCTCGGATACCCCAGTTTCCTCGCGGATCTAATTTTTTTATAACCTCTCCCCCTTCCACTAGCAGCAGTGCAATTGTCGTCTTCGGTCCACCTCCAGGATCATATTTGCACCGGTTATTTTCATCTTCTGCATGGACACCGATGCCGCACGCACGTGAATTCCACTCAATGGTGATTCTTCTACCCTCTTAAGTATCATCCAACATCCAGCAAGTCCACTAGATCCTGCCACCAAAGTAGCCCACCACCTCCATCCATGATCCTTCATCCTGTGGACCTAAATTTACCTTCAGTATCATTCTTACTGAGCCATTCAGGTAAAAAATCTCACTTTGTGTCCATATGACTCATTTTCTTCCTGTAAACACTGAGATTCTCACAGCTGATTGGTTACGTTTTGTCAAATTTCTATGTTCCCTCTAAATACACTTATTTTTGTATATTATCGAATTCATTTTAAAATCTAGCTTCTTTCCAAGCTTATTTCTACGATTTTGTGACTTTTTTTGCTTTAAGATAGTTGTTTTGCTTGAAAATGACAGGTTTTAGTCTATGAAGAAGAAGCGAATTTTTTTAGCTAAAAATCACTTATTTCTATTGTTTATCGGGTTCAGTTTCTCATTCAGCATCTTCCTAAGCTTATTTTCACCATTTTATTGTGATTTTTCTTTTAAGAATTTTTTTGTTTAAGAATAACATGTTTCAGTCAGTGAGGAACAAATCAGTGTTTACTTATTAATTAACTTAACATGCGCCTAGTTATTTAGGTTTTTAGTTACTAAGCTTAGTTTCTTTGCTTTATGCCTGAAATATTATACAAATTTGCACTTAGGCTAATTTCTGTATATTAAGTTTTTTGCTTTTCACGCCAGTGTCATTGCCCTCTGTTTATATACCGTAGTATTTTTTTATTATCATCCTCCTGTGACCAGATTGTGCTGTTTTTTACTTTGAAAGTTGCTTTTGTGTCAAAAAATTTATACAATTCTTTTGCTTACTAACAGTAATTTTTTATAAAACTTTTTAATTTTAACCTGAGTTGTTAATGGGAATTGTGTATGAAAGATGAATTTTTTATAAACGAAGCCTTCTTATAGAGGTTTTTTCCCCTACCCTTGTAATTTATCCTTCATTGTTAGAAAATTTGATTCGTAACCCTTATCCGGGATAATTACATGCGTGCTTTTGTACATAATAATTATTTTCGTTCCAGAAGTCGAATTCTTTGAAGTTTTATATTGCGCAGTCTCTAGGTGCTCTTCAAGTATATCAATAGGAATTTTTTTTTTGTAATTATAATGAGAGCTGCAAGTGTTTACAGCACCAAACTGAATATTTAGGGCTTGAATATATGATATAAAACTGATGCGGCTAAATGATAAAAAGTGGTTAAGGCTCTCATTCAATCTAAGGGATAGTCCTAGGATTCTAGGAAAATGTCTCGATTCTATGAATATTAAAGGCAACCCTAGTCGTCCTCACTGAATTTCAATAGATCGCTTAAAGCGAGTTTTAAAACTATTTACTACTGCTTAGAAGATTATTTTGCACCTATTGAATTTTAGACTGTATTTATTAAAGTTGATTTCAACTATTTACTATTTTTCATAATTTTGGAGAATTTTTTTAGAAAATCGTTTAGAAAGCTCAGCATTTAAAGAACAAGTGTAAACTTCTAGGGTTAAACTTTCGTTAGTTTGATCATATAATAAAATGTATTTCTTTTTTTCAGTTCCAAAGGGCGCTCGTATTCCAGATAATAAATTGCCGGACAGCTATGTAGTAAGTATTTTTTTTCAATGGAAAATGTAATTACTAAATCTGTCGTTTTAAATAAAGAGGCTGTATGTGCAAAAAATTAGTTTTTGCATATTCTTAGATTTATTGATGAGAGATTTACCTACCAGGACTTTTTTGAATGGCCATAATTAAAATTAATTTTATGATTTTCATTGTAAAAAAAAACCCAATATCTGGCTTTTTGGCGATTTATTTCCATAAGAAGGCAGACAGCATGTACAGAGAATATCCTGTATTTACGATTTCTTTAACGAAATCGGATTCTTGCAAAAAAAAAATATATATATGTGACGTGCGCCGAAGAAAGGGGGCTTACTCTGAAAAAATCGAAATCAAGGTTTTTACACCTTTTTATAGTTTTTGAATTGCTTCTTTTAATGAAACCATCGAAAAAAATTTCCGAGCGTTATTATTGCTAATAATTGAGTTATTATACCCGAGAAATCGGACTTTCGCGTCTATCCGGTCGACTTTCGACCGCTCGCCCTGAACAATCTCACTTTTTAGAGTAAGCCCCCTTTCTTCGGCGCACGTCACATATATATATATTTTTTTTTTGCTCAATTCGATTAATTGCAATGAAAATATGTAAAATAGAAATTTAGTGTAGCACTGAATTTTTGTGCACTAACATTTTTAGAAGGTGCATAATCTAAAACACTTTCACTTTAAAAGTCGGGAATTGTTCATTTTTATAAACATTTCCGCTTTACTGTAATTGCTGAATTTCCACTAATTATACAAATTTTAAGCAGATTGTGGGGGGGGGGGCGCGGCCCAAGCAAAAATCTTGTGGGATGTGAAGTTTACCAATTAAAATTAATGATGCATTTTTTAATTTATTTATAGATTTGGGTTTATATCTTTGGTTCAGTTGACCAAAACTATATTCAGTCTAAATATCGTTCTGCCACTAAAATGATTAAGAAACCAAATCCTACAAAACTCACCTTGATAGAACTTAATTTCTAAAAGAAAGTCAACTTCAAAGCGTATTTAGCAACATTTTCGCAGAAACCTTTCTTTTTGAAGAGGAATCTACTATTTAAATTTTCAGATTGCTTGTAATCTTGGCAAGTATCTGCATCTTGGCACATTAATTAATCATTTTTTACAATAATTATTTGATAAATTAAAAACTTAAATCCATATTACGCAAGAACTATCCAAAAACTTTTAAATTTTGTGTAATTTTAGAAATTAGGTCAACCAATAATGAAATATTTATAGATTTAAAGTGTTTTTGTAGACATTTTCAGTGATTTTGTATTGGTTTCCATTTTACTTAAAATTACATTAATAGTAATAAAGAAGTTGCCTCTTATTAAACATTAATGTTTACTTTTGAAATTGGATGAAAATTGAAAAAAAAATTATTCTTGTACAGTAAACGTTTTTTCAAATCAATGGAAGTATTGCTTTGACTTAAAAAAGTTTAATAAAAAAAGTAAAGTATTCGATTGAAAAGAACTGTCTTCCCTTTTATTTATTTCCAAAGCCTCAAAGATCGTAGTGCCTCATAAATTGAACGAAATTATTCATCATTAACAAAATAATTAACGTTAACGAAAGTATCCAAATACGCGAAATAATTCACTAATTTAAAAATCACCGCAATAAATTTACTTAAAGTTGCATATTTACGACATAATGTTGTTGACCTATTTTAGTGATTTCTAGTAAAAAATCTTAGTTCAAAACTCGCCGCCAGAGATTTCCCAAATACATTTAGTACGTCTTTAAACTTTCTTATAAATATATTATGTGAAACTTATGCAACTTCCCTATTGCTATTGCCAATATGATAAAAAATGATGACATTGAAATAATCGTGATAATCAATAATAAATTTTTTTTTGTTTGTTAACTAGGATGCGCACGGCTTCTCTGCATGTGCCGCATACCACTAGCTCATTTGGTATAGTAGAATGGCACAACGAGGCAAGAGAATCAATAGAAACGACAATGACTCGGCGTCTGGCCCAGGCGCGATTAAGAGAAGAAAATGCAAATTGGGCCCACCAGTTGCGGGTGCATCGACGTCAGCGAGCACCCTTGGGCCCTCTGAGGAGGATGAGACGATGGCTTCTACCAGTCAAGGGGGGGCTTCCTGGACCCCCCGACCTCTCAGCGATATAAAAATATCGAGTATATATAACAGATCAGCTACTGAGGCCCCGGCTGAACTGTTTCGTAAAGATTTAATCAGTGCGATGAAATTACCGGACAGCGAGCCTCTAAGTCCAAATGAGTACTGGGTGATTACTGATCAGTGGAAGCAAGAGTGGGAAAGAGGAGTCCAAGTACCCGTTAATCCAGACTCACTCCCTGAACCTGTTGTCGCTGTTAATCAGACTCCTGTTGCTTCTACCAGTTCAAACAAATCTCAGGGCGAATTTAAGTTGTAAGTAAATTATTATCTTCGAAAGGGTTTCGACCTACTGTGTAGCTATGCCAGTGCACACTGATTTGGAACTATTGGATAGCAATTTGAATTTCAATCGAACTGTAACGAAAAAGCTTATATTCAATTTAATTTGTTCTTTCACGTTCTTCTTGTGGGTTTTTATGTATACAAGATACATACAGTAGTATAATATAATAAGTCGTATTTTCAATGTTAACGAGGCATTTGAATTTTAATTTATTGTGAATTTAATTTGTTAAATTCTAATTATTTTATCTTCGACCTGAGACAATACATACCTTGGGGAGGGGGGAATTACAAAATATTACAATGCGTTACGTGAAGGGTGGGGGGGTTCTAAATAGGTTTTATACGCAACATTGTCCTGATATATTTTCTCATACTTGTTTTTTTTCATGTTAAAAGTAATTACGGAAGGAATAAGTATTATAAAAATCGAAAATTAATGTTATTAAGTAGTTCTCTCTTATTAAAAAAATTAGCTGTTCTAAAAAAAAGTTGCTTAAAATTTGGGGGAGGGGGCTTAAAACTACGGTTCGTTACGTGGGATGAGAGGGCGGAGGGCTTAAACAAAGTATCACATAACGTTTTTGATTTTTAAGGACCAAATGTAAAATCGTTTCTGCTTTTGCCAAGCCGCGGCTTTGTATGCAAATTTTCAAAAAGCCGTACATAATTTCTACGCAAATCAAGCATTCTGCACTCATTGATAATTACATTATTCCAAAATTTTGATAATTTTCAATACAATTTAATAAAAATTGAGATGAGTCCAAAATGCACAATTCGTACTACAATAAAAGAGCATATGATGAAAGATGCGTCCAATTTTAGCTGCATCTTCATTGTAGCGAGACTTTTAGCGAGAGTCTCATACAGAATAAGAAAAGTCATGTTCCTTTTGAATAGGATGTATATCGGCGGTGTATCCGATTTTTTGATGACTTCAATTTTCAATAACTTACGTCCTCTTTAAGTTTAATTATTAGAAACAACGTTCATGAACGTCATTAGATGAAGCTTTTTGAGACGAATCTAACGATATAAAAATCTCAATTTCGATAAAAAGTTGAGTGATGAGGTTCTTCACCTGTAGACATTAAAATAAGTACATTAAAATATACAAAATTGTTTGGTTTCATATATAACTTTCTAAAAAATGGTATAATTTAGAAATGAGAGACTTAAAAGTTAAATAATTAAATTAAAAAAGAAAAAAATTCAATAATTTTAAGCCGAAACCTCATCAATTAGATCATTTCAAATAGTGTTTAAAATTCATTAACTATTATTTGAACCATTGTAGACTAACTAAGGGCGGATCATGCTCCCAAACTTGTAGAATTACAAGCAAAATTTTGAGATAATTTCATATTAAAATATTTAAAATTGGGCAAGTTTAAATTGTGAGCGCTTGAAATTGAACGAATGTGAATGTAAATGTATTAAACAATTACCATTTGAAGTCCTTGACGTAATTTAATAAATTCAGTTTATTAAGTTATAAGTTGTTAAATTTTAAACTAAAGTCGGAACAAAAAGTCCTGGCGCCTGGCTTTGAAGCTTTATTACTCAGCGAGATAAAATCGCAGAATATTCATTCAAAGACAGAAACATTCTTCAACATTATACTTGTAAAATGATGTGAATTTGATTTCCGTCAAAAATTTGTTGTCTTCCTTGTGACAGAAAGTGTGTGGAAAAACAGGAGAAATTACCCTCAAATTTCACTTCGTCGAATTTGAAGTCCTCGACAAGTGGAAAAATTGGTATCAGCAATTAGAAAAAATTCATGAATATTCTTTAACATGTGGTTTACAAATGGACATTTTTTACTTCAATTTAATGATTATTTTAATTAGTAGAGCTAAAAATGTAAACAATAATTCTCTCGGCTGTGGATAGAGACTTCAAGCTGAACTCTAGCTTAAAAGAAGTTTCTCAATTCAGCGGTTTCATCTCAAAATTTAAATGGTAAATGAAAATGATTAATTTCTGAATTAAAAGCGTCGGAATAATCATGATCTTAATTAGTTTCAATACTGGAAAACTCGTATTGAAAAAACTCCTTTCTCGGCATTGTCGAATTTAAGCATGAAACAGATTCCTTCAAAAATAAGCGAGCTGTTTCGCGCTTAAATTCGGCAATGCCGAGAAGGGACGTTTTTTTAATACGAGTTTTCCAGTATTGAAACTCATTAAGGGCATGTGATAATTCAATCGGGTTCAGTTCCACCGGGTTTTTGTCCACAAAACTTAAAATTTTTAAAAACTGAATTCGGAGATGCTATAAAATAGAATAACGGACGTCCCCGAACTTTTTTTTAGGGATAATCGGTTGTCAAGTTTCTGTCATTTCGATAATGTTGGTATCTGTTGTACCGAGTGGTATAGAGGGCGTCCTAACGAGCATAAATTATATTATTTATGAAACATATTGTTTGAATTGCCTACAAACAAGCTTAGTTCCGGGACATTAGTTACTATGTTTTATTACTTGTCCTAAGCTTTCGACCAAAAATATTGTGCAGTTTGGAAATAAAGCTGCGGGGAGAAGTGTAACACACATAACCTCAAAATACACACATATTAAGGTCATGTAACGAGTGGGTCACGTGACCAAGCTAGTCCTGAATTTTTCATTGTAAACTTACGTCCAAAATAAATAAGATATCGCGCTCCAAGTTTGAGAAATGAAAGAGGAGACACTAAAGTTCACGGCTCTACTCTTTTTCGGTGGAAATTTTGAAAAAAAAATTTGTTTTCGATACTTTCCATTGTAAACTTACGTCCACACGCAATGAGATATCGTTTCGAAATTTTAGCACGCTAATTACAAGGCTCGAAGGAATGCGGCTTAGGTCCAAAATATTTATAATTGTGAAAAAAAAATGTTCAATTACTAATTGAAAAACATACCGACCGGGCTGCAGAATACGCAAGAAATTTTAAATTTTGCCAATGGGCTAGTTATGTGGTTCATATTGATAAAAGTGGACCAAAACATGTAAACTGGTCACAAACCTTGTACACAAATAGTGCAAAAACTAATGTTTGCACTTGAAATTCAAATAAACAAATTTATATGTTTAGTGAGCCTGGCGTACGTATTCGCTCTCTCAGAGCAGCACTATCGCAGCAAGCAGACAACTTCCACTGTTCTGTGGGTAAAACAGATTGCATGGGTCGATATTTATGATTTTCATGAATAAACTTTTTTCTTCCCCCAACTCTGTGCCTTGCCACAAACGGTCCTCTGATATTTATTAATATTTTCCGACAATATTTCCGCGTTATTTTAACTTTTATTTTTCAATATGGGTGAAATAATATTGATCTGAGGACTGACTTGATCAGCTGTTATACTCGTTACATGGCCTTAATCAAATTTAGCAAAATGAATTTTTTTAAATTATTTCACAACAGAAGAGTTCGGGGACGTCCGTTAGCATATTCGCTATCATTCCCCAAATTTTTAAGGCAAAATCTTTATTATTGTAGGAAAAAAGCCGGGGGAACCTAACACTGCTAAAATCGATCATTGTTTATGTATCACATGCCCTTAAGGGCATGTGATATTTCAATCGGGTTCAGTCCCCCCGGGGTTTTGTCCACAAAACTTGAAAATTTTAAAAACTGAATTCGGAGATGCTATAAAATAGAATAACGGACGTCCCCGAACTCTTTTTTTAAGGGATAATAGCAAAAAATATATTCTGCTAAATAAAATTTTTCTGTATATGCAATATTTGGAGGTTAGGATCGGTGGTCAAGTCTCATTTTTTGGATTGCTTACAAACAAGCTTATTTCCGGGACATTAGTTACTATGTTTAATTACTTGTCCTAAGTTTTCGACCAAAAATATTGTGTAGTTTGGAAGTAAAGCTGCGGGGAGAATTGTAACACACATAACCTCAAAATACACACATATTAATCAAATCTAGCAAAATGACTTTAATAGCATGTGAAATGAAATTTTGTTATGAGAAAATTCAAAGTGTTGGACAAAAAAATAATGATCTGTACTTGATATGATAGATAAATTTGCAATTTTGCAGGCCGAAAAAGTTCATAAGAATATCTCGGGACGATTACTTCAATCCCGAAGAACATAATTTGAGCAATACTCCCGAACGAGCTGAAAAAGCATGTGCTTATGATCTCGACGATACCGACATTGCTTGGCTTGATGTTTTGAATGGTGAAAGAGCACAGGTAATTTTCCAAACAACTCTTTGATATTAGTAATAGGTATCTCTTTTAAACAAGTTTTTAGATGCGAAAAAAGCTAGGAAAGTCAGGAAAAAATCTTTAAACTTTAATTTTATGAAAAGAAAGTTTTTGTAATCTTTGAGAAACATTTATTTTTGGCACTGCAGAAATCTTATGGTACCAGAAGTACAACGAAATAAATTATGGAATTGTCACCATTGATACTTTCTTGTCAAAGAAGCTTTTTTCTAATCTGTTGTTTTTATGCACCCCATAATGTCTTTTGAAAAATGTTGGTACTCGAGAAATAAAAATAATCTGAACCACGTATTTCTTCAGGCTGGCCAGTCGGCAGTTTCCGAGGCACAACTTGAACGAGTCATCCAGGAACTTGAAGTTAATTGCTGGCAGAGGATACAAGCGATCCTCAAAAATGAAGAGGGCCTCGGCATCGAGTACGATGAGAACGTCATTTGTGACGTTTGCAGATCGG
>CAKNWT010230737.1:1934-18477 GCA_932066315.1 Andricus coriarius
AAAGTAATCATTGTAATTTGACATAGCTCGACCGTTACCTTTGAAAGCTTTCTTCCAATTAGTGATGATTTACTCAAATTATTAACGTGCAATTCAATTAAAGCCCCCTCTCTTTCCTAAATGTCCTTCTTGAAAACTTTATACTTTTCCGAATTGTTTCTGCTTCTTCTTTTTTTTCTCTTTGAACTAAATATCTTAATGCCATTACTTAAACCGAAGGTAATGACCAAAGTTGGAACCTTTTGAATGGAAAATACTTGAGCAAGTTGAGCAACATAGCCGCACAAATTCTCTGAAATACCCGTAGGCACGATGATAATTATTATTGCACGTAAGACTCTTGACTCTTGATGTGTAAACCACAAGAATAGTGGCCAATTTAGTTTGAGCTGTCGCAGCATGCACCCTTGATCAAAACTTCATGAAGGCACTGCGCGTGACGGTTCGTTTCTTACTAGGTATCCTGCTACATAATTACTTCATTAAAACTGAAGGCGGAGCTTTATTAAGAAGATTCAAAAGGCGTGAAGTGGCATAGCAGAGAACTTTGATCGTCTCCGGAGTCACAGACTCGAAGCCCAAGCGTACTAATCAAAGCGTTAACGAGCTCCCGAGCAGTTATTACCCCTGATATCTCTATTCTCACCTCTTGCTTTCTCGACATTTCGATATCTCGTCTCAATTTGTTCCATTCTGGTCACTGATTTTACATTTCTTATCAAAAGTTGATCAAAGCTAATTGATAAGAAAAATATTTGATCAAGTTAAATTCATAAGCGAGTCGAATCTCGAATCTACTGTTGTCAGAAAAAATAGGGTACAATTATGAAATCTCATTTTTTGCGTTTCCTAAAGCCTTTTCTATAAATGCCTTATTATGTCTTATTAAATACAATTAAGTTACTTGCTTCCTGAGACACCCGAGTTACCGAATAATCAAAAGCTATTAAAATAAAAAGAAAGAAAATGAAAACATTATAGAACATACAACAAAGGTACCATACATATCTCCTATTATCAAATATAGGATATGCATTTTTATAGATTTCCCGACAAGGTAAATGTGACTTAAAGTACCGTAAACATTTAAAAGTGCAATCGCGATCATAATACACGTTAATAAAATGTAATGTAAAACGAGATTATACATTTTTTTTCAAATGTTTTATCAAATCACTTAAGTTCATAGTTTTAATAAATTTCAAAAATTGTCAAAAAAACTTTGTTTTCGTGGATATTTTATTAAAATACCCTACAGTCTTCGAATTGTTTTAAATCTTTGAAAATTCTTGCAATATTAAAAAATATTTTCAATACTTTGAAACACTTTCAAATCCCTTGCATTTTTTTAAGCTGTTGACAGTTCCTTGGAATCTTTGAAAACACGCTAAAAGCTCTAAAATCCTTTGAAATTTCTTATAATTAAATTCTTTGAAATTTCATTAAAATATTGTACAATTTTTTGAAATACACTGAAGCTTTTAAGGTTGTTAAAAATTCCTTGGAATATTTAAGAACACCCTAAAATCTCTAAAATCCTTTTAAATTTCTTGTGAATAAATTCTTTTAAATTTCATTAAAATATTATAAAATTTTTTGAAATCCCGTAAAGCTGCATGAAATTTCATGATATTCCTAGAAATTCCTTGAAATTTCTGCAATCTCTCAAAACTTCCTTGGAATCCTTTGAGATACCCTAAAATGTTTCCAATCTTTTGAAATCTTTTGAAATCCCTTGAAAGTTTTCAAAGCTCTGAAAAATTGTTAAAAATATTATAAAATTCGGTGAATTTGTATGAAATCTTATATTTCTTGAAATTCTTTGAAATCACTTGAAATATTTAAATTCCACTGAAAGCCTTTAGGATCCTGGAAAATTCATTTAAATACCTCACTGGAAGCTTTTAAGATCCCTTAAAATTACTGACATCCCCAGAAATCTGTTAAAACCATTAAAAACGCTTCAAATTCCCCTATAAACTTTAAATCATTAAAATTCTTGGAAACTCCTTAAGATTTTTTTAATCCTTTGAAATCTTTTGAAATTGCTTAAGATTTTGTAAAGTTTTAAAAACTTCTTGAAATCTTTGAAACTATTCTAATACTTAACACTGCTAATCTGTCAGAATATTAACTGATTTTATGCAATGAATATTCTCTAGTTATTTGATCAGCGATATCTTGCTGATTAAAATGTAGAGAGTTTGTTTTTTAGCATAAATCACATCTTCGCTCAGTTATTTTGGTACCCTAGTCTTTAATTTTGGTTAGATTTATAAATAGAAAATTCATATTGTCTCCAACTTTTATTTGAATATCCGAAGAAGAAAAAGTCTTTACTGTTTTGAATAGGAAAATTTTAATAATTCTGATGCATAACAGTTATTATTTATAAAGTTTAGTAAAATCGTTTAAATTTAAAAATTGTTATAGGACCCATCATAATGTAACAAGCATATGAACGGATTACGAAAAGTTAAAATGTTTTTTAAGTTTTATTATATAAATTTGTTTACCTACATGGAAACCAAGAAATTCAATTAAAAAATTAAATATTTTAAAATTAAAATAAAAACATGATCTCGGTGCTATCTTAAAAATTTTCACAACTTATAAAATTAAAAAAAAACGCAAGAATGAGGATTGAAACATTACTACTCAATTATGCATATACCAGAAAGGCGTGGAAATATCCATGCTCATAAAAACTGAAACTTTGATTTCTTCCACACGTCTTGGGAGTTGGTTGCTCAGGTGTTTTCACTTGTGAATTTTTATGCAGTGGCTATAAAACGTGACTATAAAACGAACGAAGACCATAAACTGCGGTGTAAAATATTATAAAAAGCCAGTGTCGTGTATATATACAAATATATATAGAATCATGAAAGTGAGGGTAGAATATCTTATAGTAAAGTTCAATTAATTCTATACGTAGTTTCACGGATCGTGACACTCAAAAGATGACCAACTTTCGGGAAAACAAGCAGCACCTTGCAAATGATGATCCATCTCATTTTCCTCAATCCTTTAATGAGACGCCCTAACTCTACACTTTTTATTTCTCGCTACTAAATTTGAAATTTATAAAACTTATTTTATAACGTTCATGAAATGTACACTGAGCCTAATCGCATACTATAAGCGTGACACACTTGCCATTGAAAAAAACCCAGTAATGATGAATATGCCTGACTATAAACGCCTATCACTACTTAAAACATTCGAGGTTATCATAATCAAAAGGAAAAGTTTATATTTACAATATTGTAATTTATTGAAAATCTAAATTTTTTATAAAACCTGGTTAAAATTTTAATTCATTCAAAGGGGAGTTTTAAATATAAAAGAAGATTCACGGGAACTATAAATGTATTCAATTACAACCATCTTTTACTACTTAAAGTATTCGAGACTATTATTCTCTAAAAAAAAATATTATCTTCATAATATTTTAATGTATTGTCAAACTGAATTTGATACGAAATCGGTCAAAATTTCTGTTATCTAATTGAGAAGGGGTCAGTTTTTATATGAACATATATGGAAACCATGAATGTGCTCGCTTATAATCAGCTATTACTACATAAAAAAAGACTATTATATATTTTCAGAAGAGTTATCTTTACAACATTGTAATATATTGAGAATGTAAAGTTTATGTAAAACCTGATTAAAATTAAAATTTAAATAATTACAAAACTGAAGTTAAATATAAATAAAGATATATGGGAAATATTAATGTTTCTGATTGCAAACAGAGGTAAGTTATTTATATGAATAGGTATGGGAACTATGGATTTAGGAGTAGGTAAAGTTCATCCATTCTGTATCCAGCTTCGTGGGGGGGAGGGGTGCACAAATTTCTGAAGAACATTGAAAAGTAGCTATACTCCCCCTCTATTTTTCTCCTTCTAAACCATTGTATAACCACCCTTCAACCCCTAGTGAGCAAACTTACGTAGTTAGCGTTCAGGTTTCATTGCATTTCGATCACAGTCGAAGCAAACTGACATAAATGTGCACGTGTTTTCTTGCACACGGAGCAGTGAGAGAGGGAAATGATAAAGAGAGAAAATTTAGAGAGAGTGAAAAGGTAGATGGAGTACCAGTGCGTTAAGTTAAAGGTAAGGTGAGGTGAGGAGAGATGCTGTGAGTTGAGGCTGCAGAGCGAATCCCCATGGCAACGGCTTCGCTACGGATTCCATTTACCTATCGCTATGGAAACGTGGGGTGGCGTTCAAAGCTGAAGCGAGAGTGAGACAGAATGAGAATTTGAAGAAGTGAATGAGAGAAGGAGAGAGAAAAAGGGGGGATGAGGGAAAGCGAAAAGAGTTGTTCTAGGTGAGGCGAGAAGTGGACAGAACGGCCAAGGCAGAGAAAAGTTGATAGCAGGGTTGTCAGAGACGATAACACGCCGATAGATATATCGATCATTCACCATGACACATGTTGTACACTTGCTTCGAACCTCAAAACTTTTTTCGCAAAAGTGCTGTCATTCTTTATTAGATCAATAGCCTCTCCACCCCTGTCAACTACTTTCTAGAAATGAAGAGTCTTTACCTCTTCCATTGCTACATCGCCATACTCATCAGGGAGAAAATGAAAATGAAGACTATTCCTGGAAAACGGTTTCAAAATTTTAAGATACTTTGATGAACATATTTATCATAGAGTGTGAATTTTCATAAGAAATTATGTCTTGGAAAATGAGTAAGTGTAAAGAGGGTAGAGAGGTTATGAGAAGTATGGTAAAATTGATCAAGTGTGGTATATAAATTGATTGAGATCAAAGGGAAAAAGACTATCATGAGTTAGAAGCAGATGCAAAGAACAAGCCGAAGAATAAACATTTGTTGATGACAAATCAGTTTTCTTATTTGCCTTTATGAATTTACAGATCTACTATCTTCTTTAAGACGACCGAGAAAAATCCTCCAGACTCTAGTCCTAAATACGTTAGTAATACATAAAATTAATTTAATTTTTGTCTTTTCTCTTTAAGATAATGTATAATGTATAATCTTGTGTTGATTTTGTTGATCATATAAGATTTGAATTTAAAGAAATATTAAGCAGCAATACTTTGTCTGCTGAATTAAAACAATTTTTCGGCTCCAGTGAGGAACACCGCTCTTTTCCAACTTATTATTAAAACTTAATGACTACTATCTTATTACGATAACGCAGCAATAACGTAACTATGATAAAGATGGAATTGCTACACTTAAAGTAAACAAGCTTTCCAGCTGCTAAACGTGTATTGTTTTTAATTTGAAAGGTACTGTCTGATCTGCTGGGGTTAAAGTCATCATATGTAAAATAATTATTTTTCTATGTGCTTGTTTCGTTACCTTTTCCAAATTTGAACAATCTTTCACATTTTTTGACATTTAGCCTCGTTCCGTTTATCAAGCAAGTAAAAATATTCATATATTACAAAGTAAATTTACAACCGCATCAATTTTAATGACTACATCATTCTTACTGATCATTTCTATTAAACCTAAAGTTTTTCAAACTTTCTTTAATTTATTAAAAGATTAAAGGGAAAATGGATAGTTGCGTATTTCTGTTAGGTGTTGGTTACAAAAATATTCGATGATAAAGTGACCAATTACAGTGCTACTTTTAAACTATATACAAAATAAAAGCTCTTGCAGGGAAGACAAAATGCCAAGCAAGCTTCATCAATTCTTCTGATTCACTTAGTGCAACATAATTGTTTTTAAATAATTAGTATTGATACAGAAATAACGGAAGAAGAAGGTCACGAAAATATAATAGATAGATGAATAGATGAAATGTGAAACATTCCTAAAGTTTCAAGAATATTCCTAAAGATTCCAGAATGTTCTTTAAGATTTTGGGAGATTTCACAATTAACACGTTTCAAATATTTGTAATCATGAAATAATGTTAAATATTTATTATTCAATAATATTCTGGCATGCAATGTCTTAAAAAAATACGCCTTTTTAGAGTTTTGTTTTTATTTAAATCGATTAACTTAATAAAACGCTCTTTTTGATTAATCAGCAGATAGGAAAAACAGTTACATAAATCCAAATCAGTTTTCCCTAAAAATATGCCTATATCAGTTCAAATAATTTTTTATCACTCAACTGATTCCCCGCAATAATTTTTATCCATAAATAAATGTTGGATGAATTCTCTTCACTACGATTTTATTTTTCACCTCTGCGTGAATTAAATATGAGTATTAATAAATGTTGACCTGGGATATAAAAACCGAGTGAAATTCATTTAAAAGCAAATAAATGATATATGTGTATTATGGTAGACAGATTTTCATGTACCCATCAATATCTGACAGATATTTCTTCCTCGGCTTATGAACCACGATCAAAATCATTCCTAACTTTTTTTATTATTCACTTTTACACTGCATTCATCTATACCATTTGCCTTCTGATCTCATTATTAAATTTGAAAATGTACCGTTGATTACTTTTGTTTATAATTGAAAAATTAAATGTTTTAAAAGAAGGGATGGTATGTATGTTCGACCGTAACCGGCCGTTTCTACTTGAGAAATTCTAGACCGATGTTCTGGTTTTCTATTATACATAGGAACTATGAATGTTTTTGACTATAATAAGCTGTTACTACTAAGCACATTCGAGACTATCATTCACTAAAAGAAAAGTTTATTTTTATAATATTGTAACCAATTAACAACCTAAATTTAGTATATAACCTTATTCTAACTTAAAGTAATTTTCTGATCATTATTAAACTAACATTTATTAGAAGCGTTTTCCCTTATCATTATATTGTGTAATGATGCAAATTACTTTTCAGAAGGTGAAGCTTCCCCGTGGATCGTTTATTATCGGCAAAAATCATTTTCAGCCTAGTTTAATTCGAAGGCGTTAGTCAAATTTAAACGAAGAAGAGAACGCACCCCACTATAGCTGTCGAGATGGATCCCCTTATATTTTCAGTCCTGTGATGTGACTGCGCATAATTTTCGAGAAATTACATAAAGTCTGGGTTTGTTAAGCACAAATTGTCTGGCAGGATTGCTCAACCCTATTTATTGAATCAATTATCTGAATGGAAATTCAAATTAATTTAGCACTGTTATTATCGGTGTCTTTCAATATAAGAAAGTGTACCCTCAAGCAAATGCAGCTGCGGAATTTTACTTGCTCTCGTCGCTCGAAATAATGTTATAATGATTAAATACGTTTTTTATATTATTTCTGCATACCTAGTATGAATCTGACCGTAAATAGAAGGATTCACCTTCTCAAATCAGAGGGTATTAATATTTCGTAATCATTATATTTTCTTTCGTTAAAATCAGATAAATTTATTCTCTTGTAATCTCTTTTACTGGTTGAAAGATCAAACTCGATTTGATACGACATAATAGGACATAAATATACATCGAGTATTTGGATCGGAGAACCTTCAAAGCTCTGAATAACCAATTCCAATTTCGAGAAAATTAGTTTATTCCTGTGGGGTCCCTGTGAACTGAAGTTTGTTGCAATTCCCCGAATCACCCAATTTCAATCGAGAAC
The DNA here is from genome assembly GCA_932066315.1 of Andricus coriarius. Taxonomy (NCBI): domain Eukaryota; kingdom Metazoa; phylum Arthropoda; class Insecta; order Hymenoptera; family Cynipidae; genus Andricus; species Andricus coriarius. The sequence goes on from CAKNWT010230737.1 coordinate 9,491, forward strand.
TGGCGTCATGAGAAAAAGGCGAAAAAATAATATCTAAGTATCCTCGAAAGTCTTTATCAACTGTCTCCTGGGTTCATATATAAATATTTCTTCAAAAAAGAGAAAATTTCAAGCTTTGTTGGTCATTTTTTCAAAATAAATAACGAAATTATTAAATAAATGAATAAAAAATTAAATAATTTGTAAACGAATAATTTAGAACCAAAAAAATAAATATATGCATAGATTACATTACAGTTAAGGAATATCTAGGCCGGTTCTACACTCATTGAAGTTCGGTGAACGTAGCAGAATATTTTCCAGTAAGCCTAGACACTTCAAAAATTTGAATGGTAAAATATTGATTTTTAACACTTGTTATGATGGACATAATTCTCATATAGAAAAAAATAAAACGGAAGTCAATCATGGTAATGGAATTCTGCATGTTTATTTTGTTCGACCCATGGAACTTTTATTTTTATAAAAATATATCAATATTTTGTAGATTATATTTCGCGAGATTCCGGGTACGAAAGATGATAAAATAATAAAATAACTATTATATGCAGCCAGCTAGCAATTCTCGTACATGCCATAGTCAACAGTTTATGAAAATAATGATAATGAAAGAGGAAATAAAAAAAAAATAATAAAGAACAAATAATATGTGAAAGTTAAAAAAAAGAATTCAAGTAAATGGACTTAAGGTAGATGTCGTGCAAAAAATCAGATGTCTGAACAAAATTTTTTTATATAATTATAATCTTATATATAATAATAATATATTCAATAATAATGTAATAATATAAGAATAATGATAATATATAATCTTTTAACCTCATAAATTCCAAAATTTGGTAGAAAATTAAACTATTTTGTTGAAAATTAACTTCTTTGTTAAAAAATTATATTTGCCGTTATAAATTTAGCTATTTGGTTATAAATTAAACAATTTATTTAAAATTGTAATTATTTGGTAGGAAGTTAATTTGTTCTCTTGAATATTCGTCTTTTTGATAGAATTTTAATCTTGTTTGCCGAAAATTCATCTTTCTGATTCGACTATTTGGTAAAAGATTCTAGTATTTTGTTGAAACTGCGTCTTTTTTAGTAAAAAAACTAATTTCGTTTGTGGCAAATTCGTCTTTTTAGTTAAGGATACAATTATTTTGTTACAAATTCGTCGTTTTTGGTTGAATTTTTGTTTTGTTTCAAATTAATTTGTGTAAGGAAAAATTTAACGATTCAATTTTTGGTTAAAAACTTTTCTTTTTAAGTGGAAAATTCATGTATTTTATTGATAAATCGTCTTTTAGACGAAAATAATTCTTCTTGGTTGAAAGTTCATCCTGGTATATTAAAGATGCAGTTATTTGATTAAAAATCCAACTATTTTGTTAAAAAATTAATTATTTTCCTGAAAATTCAACTATTTTGTTAAAGTTATCTTGTTGGTCAAAAATTTAAGTATTTTGTTAAAAACTCAACTTTCTTAGTTAAAACTGAATTCTTTTGTCAAAGTTTCGTCCTTTGGTCTTGAAAATTTAACTATTTAGTTGATAATACAACTATTTTTGGATAAATTATTTGAATTAAACTATTTTCATAAAAATTTAATTAATTTGGTGAAAATTCAACCATTTCGTTAAAAATGCATCCCTTCGAATTAAAAAATGCATAATTTAGCTTACATTTCGCCACACGGTCACATTGGAATATTGGCAACTGAACTCACTAAAATGGCGAAAAAACGCAGAATAAATGTGAAGTCCGTATTTATCCAATGGCGTTACTTTAGGGGGCAATGTAGTTTATGGTCGACCCCTTATCTAAACCTTGGAATAGTCAGCTTCTTTCTAATTGTCATCAGATAGCATCCCAATCTAAAAAAATTTCTCCGAAAATCCCTTTATCCTGATAAGACCTTAATATTTTGTTTGCTTTTCCATTTTAGCTAAAACCATTGAAAGCAGAAATTTATTGTCAATTTGGCATCGCAAGTTTTATGTAACTATACTAAAGAAAGCAACGTAACTACATAAGTTCATGAGACGAGTTTGCAAACCCAGCGTTGGCAATATAAGCCGAGGTCGTTAATATTAGTCATAACTATACAAGTTTCATCGAACGATTAGATCTGTCAACCCTAATGTTAGGAGTAAACGTGCATGGCGTCGTTTCGAGAAGCATGGAGGTATTTTAGTGTGTTTACAACGCTCACAAAGTTGACACTTAAACTGCACTTTGCATAGGACTGTCGTAAATGAAGTACCGAGAAGTCAGTGCACCATGAGACTAAACGCGTGGAGCGACAAACTTTAATAGTGACAAGTTTGTAGGACATGAAAAGGTGCTATGGTGTGTGATTTTCATCAGGGTGCTATATAAACTTGCTATGGTTCCGAATACAACCATTAAAGTCAACTTAAGATCATTAAAGTTTCGTGCGAAGCTAACTTTTTCACGAGATGCACTTCACCTTCTCTTAAAGTTCGCGCTCAGAGCCGCAAGCGATTGCGAGGAGTATGTATGCTTAAAAGTGTTTTAAATGTGTCAGCAACATGAACCTTTTCAACGAGAATATTTGTGTTCCTGCTTGTATAGGTTTCTCAAATGTAAAATATACCAATACGGTGATAAGGGAAAGTCAGTTATTTGCGTAAGGATGATTTTTGAAATTTTAATCGACCTCTCCCTCTTTTGTAAGAATTCGTTAGACTGTTGAGGACTACAAAGTATTTCAAAGCATTAAAAAGTTGTCACGAAATCAAGAGATTGCAAGGGATTCCAAAAGGTTTCAAAGGGTTGCAAAAGTTTTGAGGTATTTCAAATTCCAAACAATTACGAAAAGCTCACAATTTTCAAGTGATTTAAAAATATTTCAAGAGTTTGAAGATACCACGTAGTACAACTTCAGAGAAAAACTCAGTTTTTAAAGGGATTTTACAGAATTCTAAGAAGCTTCAAGGAGTTTTACGAGATTTCAAGAGATGTCGAAAGCACTCGGCGGATTTTTAGCAATTTTGAGGGATTTTAAGGAAATAAGAACGATTTCCTCTGATCGCAAAAGATTTGAAGAGATTTCAAGGGATTCTAAAAGATTTTAATAAATGTTATTATTATTGCAAATGGGCAGGGTCATCTAAGTCCTATAGCACTGAAGTTATCTGATGTAACATACTGTACTGTATAATGTTCAGGAAATGTTAATAATGGATTGTGACGATTTGAAGGGATTTCACAAGAATTCAAGAGATTTTCGAAGATTTTAATGAATTTTCAGGTATTTTAACCAATTTTAAGAGATGTAAAGGGCATGAGATGATTTAACGGGATTTAGAAAAATTCCTAACAATATCCACAAATTGTAGGGGATTTTGTAAGATTTCATAGATATCAAGAGATCTCGCAATATTTTGAAACATATTACAAGATTTCGAGAATTCTAACCAATTTTTAGAGATTTTAGGGGATAACCACTGATTTTAATGGATTGTAAGGAATTTTCATAGCATTTCAAATATTTGAAGCGCTATCAAGGATTTCATAAGATTTCACAGAACCTTAAAGAATTTTAATGAATTTCTACAGTTTTCAAGGGATTTCCATGGAGCTTGATCGTTTTAAAGGGATTTTGAGAGACTATATATATACGACATCCATGGGATTCAAAGTCATATATTGTTTCAAGGACTAGTAAACATAAATAAAATTATAGAGAGAAAAGCTCTAAAAAGCCCTACGTAATTTAATGGAGGCTCACTGAGAATTCTTAGTCAATTAAAAAAAAAACGTAAATTAGAACTGTTTATTTAATTAGCGAGTTTAACCCAATTGCTTTATTGCTTAAGGTGACTAATTTTGTATTTTTCGAAACCAAGGCCTTGGGATAATATTTAAAAAATATAACATAAATGAATTGGTTTTCCATAGATTGATGACAAATTAAGTAATTCTATCATTTATCCTGTCGTCGACGGTGTTTTTTCACCTTTAAATGTAGTGTCCGGTGGGTAGGGATCCCTCAAAAAACGTTTTAAACCTGGGAGGCATCCACGAGTCATTAAAAACGAATAATTCAATTTTTCGGTCATAATATACAAAATACGAAAAATGTTGAAAAGCTTAATTGTTTATCTTAAAGCTGTCTGCAAATATGTGAAATAACATTCTTTGATAGGACACAAACTTTCGTTTCAATCATAAAAAATTGTATCAACAATGAAAAATTCAATTTTCCGGCCAAACTATGAACGATACGATAAAATGCTGGCAAACAAAATTTTTCACTCCTGAAAGGTCAACAAATTTTCTTCAAAAAATTTTTCCTTAAGACGCTTAGCTTTTGTTTTATTATTAAAATATATCATTAAAAATATAAAAACGACAATGTGCCTATGCAGCGGTGAGCTTAAAATGAAATCTTATAGAAAGAAAATATCAATCAATATATACTTCAATTTAATAGGGATTCATATTTACCACTCTTTTTAAGTAAGTATAACATAAGTATGAAGATTTTCGAAATTTAAGGGGGACAAAGGAAAAGAAGGGGGATTAGGTAAAAAAAGGTGACAGATTGTGATCACTGAAAAAGGCGACTTGTATTTTTTTTAATTACAGGAATGGTATAAAACTATCTTTTAAGAGTTTGATGAGTTATAAATTTCACATATTGTATAAAAAGTATGTGATTCGTACATATGAAACACACTTTTAAGATGTTTTTGAGTCACAGATTCAAAATACGGTATCAATGTTTTTTTATAAATCCAGGTCGCCATTTTGGATCGTTAATTTTGAATTTTGAATTTTCTATACAACATTTAGAATGTTTGACTGACAGAAACCCCAACAAATAAGTTTTATACCAATCGGATAGTTTTTTAAACTGTTTGTTCGCCATTTTGATTTTCCAATTTTGAATTCGATATTTGGAATTTGTACCTATACATTTTTTGAACTGAGATTATTGGCGCAGAAGTGGACAAAATCGAAAAAAAATTATAGCCAAAGGATTTTTTTATATTTTCATTTATTAATTTATTTGTAAACATGTCATAACGGCCTAACTGTGAATTTGCGCTTCAGGCCCTGTGCGCATAGGTAACCTGAACATAGTTTTTTTAATAAAACTGTTTTGTATCGATACAGCAACTCAGGGCGAAAAAAAAGCTTGCACCATTTAATCCAATTTCTTTTGTCCATGTAGCAACGTAATAGATAGAAAGTAAAGGGACTCCATCAGAAAAAATTTCCACCTCTATTTTCTCGAAACCTAAATAAATTTGTTCGTAAAATTTTTCAGGGTTCAATTCAGCACTGATTTATCTCTACAGTGCTTCCTAATTTATCTTTAAATTTAAATTTTGATTTTTGAGAACGTTGTTTGTCTTTCCTGAAAAATCAAAAGGATATTAGGGGCATACTATTTTTTACTTCTAAAAATTAAAACACACTTACGGAATGGTACTCTAATATGCAATATTCGTGAACAGTCTCATTTTACTTTCTTTACTTGCTCATTTTCCCTTCTTTTTCACTTTTTGTGTTACTTTATACACCCGATATATCCCCCAGGTTTCTGGACCGACCAGTGCGTAGAAAATATTATTTTAATAAAATGAAATTCCGTGGTCGACGCAAAATAAAATCAATTACCATAATATGCTCAATGTTCTTTGACCAATGGCATGCATAATAAATCAATCTATAAAAGTCTTAATGAGAGTGTTTTACAGCATTTGGCGGGTGTTTAAACTATAATTTTTGGATGCGTGAATGTCAGCAAAAGCTATTGGAAAGTTGCAGCTGGAAGGTCTATACTTTTCATGTTCGATTATTATTATGGCCTATACCACGCGTGCAGTAGAAACATATATTTTACGATCGAGACGTCAGAGAAATAAAACCACAATCCCGTCACGATGGTAACCAGATTTTCTGTTTGAAAGGGTAGGAAAAAGCTATCTCCATGTTCCTTCTCTCTTTCTCTTTTTCTATCGCATTTTCCCTGTCACTTGATTTTCATTCTCTCTCACACAAGCCATCCTCTTCATTTTCTCTCTCATTTTTTATGACGCGACCTGCGCCTTTACGTTCTCTATGTACTTATAGTACTCAGTGATCGAGAACTCGGAATCGTAGGGGCAGAAAAACTAGACAACCCTAAACTGCAAGGATCCTCCTCCGATTTACATAAATCACTTACTTAATAACACTGCTCAAAGTAATTCCTTGCTTTACTTCTTCCTTTAATATTCGTGTGTGTTTTATTTCCTTTCTTTTTTACTAAACCCTTTTTAAATTTTTCTTTAGTCTATTCCTTTAGTAACTTTTGTTTCATTTCCTTGAATCCTTTTCTGTTATATTGTATTCTTCCTTTTCAGATTTTCACATAAAGAGAAAATAACTCGGGTACAGATTACGTCAATCCTGGAAGGAGACAAAGGAAATGGATAGGGAATGAAGAGAAAGAACGTCAGATTTTGGGTTTATGCTTTTTAGAAGAAGATTTGAATGGTGAGGAGCGAAATGCTCACAGGTAAACGTTTGTGCCATCTTCTGAAGATTGAGAATTCTGCGTGATCCGATCACTGGATGTCAAGACATAGCTTGGAATATTTTTTTTTTCAAATGTACACATATATGGCAAAAATTTGTTTTGAAGGTAAAAGTTATGATTTTATCCATTGCAGTAAAATATGTAGATTAATTTTTCTATTTTCTGTATAGTGTATAGAGAATACTAGCAAACTCTCAATTGCAAGTTGTATGTATGTATCAGATTCAAGAAGGGATTGCTTCACAGTAAATCCTGAGATGTCCAAAATGCTGCAGCTCATTTCGATTTTACATTTAATATCTAAATGACCCAATTTCGAGGATCAAAGAAATGTGCTAGACCAACAACACAATCCTGGAAACTGAAAGTAGTTTATTATTATTTTTCAAAGATCTCACCAAAAGTGGATGTGTAAACATCTCAATATGTCAAACTCAATGTTTTAGGTTTCGGACTCATTTGAGAAAGTGAAATTAGTTTCAAAAGTATAATAAATGTGGAAAAATAATAGCAAAATAGTGTCACGCAATTTTTTAAATATTACGTCCAGGGGCTAAATATCTTTGGAAATCTTGTATACAATATACATCTTCCATCATATAAACTGAAGTTCCTCAGAATTTCTGAAAATAGCCCAAAAGCTTTGAAATCCGTTAAAATCCTTTAGAATCTCTGCAATTATTATAAATCCTTCAAAACTCCTAAAAGTCCCTTAAAATTTCATTTCATTTAATTTGTTACGTAAAGTTCTCGTAAAATGACTGTGAAATCGCCTAAATCTTTTAAATATCATTTAGATCCTGGATACAATTTTGAAGTCTCGTTACATTCCATGGAATGATACATGGAATTTTTTAAAATACCCTAAACTATTTAAAAACCTTTAAAATACTTTGACAGTCATAAAATCCTTCAAATCTTGGGAAATCACTTTTGAAAATAAATGAAATCCAGTAAAAAGCTACGAAACATTTTAAAATCTGTAATTATCTTTCCAATTTCCTTGAGAAATGTTGAAGTCTTTGTAATCCACTAACATTTCATAAAATCTCCTAAACTATGATGAAGCCCCTTTATATCCCTTAAAATCTTGTAAGAATACCGAAAAATCTTTGAAATATGTTGAAATTCTTCAGGATTCCCGAAATCCGTAGAAATTCTTAGAAATCCATAGAAATTCCTTCAACTTTTATTTAATTTCATTTGTTGTCTACAGTTATCTTGAAAATCTGTCAAAATCCAATAAAGTTTTTTAAATATCATTTATATCTCGGAAACCTTTTTAAAATCCTTATTTTTCTTAAATCCAACAAAATTCTTTGAAATCTCATTAAATGTCTTTAAATCTTTTAAAATGCCACACATTCTTTAAAATCTTTCAAAAATTATGAAATCCTATTAATCTGGCTAAATCTCTAGTATCAAAAATCGAGTAAAATTCCATAAAACATCTGCAAGTCTGTAATTATCTTTCAAATTTCCTTGAAAAATTATGAAATATTTTAAATCCACTACAGTTCTGTAAAATCTCATAAAATCTTATAGAACCCTTGAAGATCCCTTGAAATTTTTTAATATACCCCACAAGCTTCAACATTTCTTGAAATCTTTGGAATCCGTTGAAATCAATTAAAATTCTATGAAATCTAAAATACTCACCAATTTAAGTTACGCCTTGAAATCTATAGAAATTGCTAACGATCTTATAGAACATTTTTATTTCTTTTAAAATCCTATGAATCCCTTTAATATTGTAAAATGCTTTAAGATTACTTGAAATTTTGTGAGTACCGTAGGAATTTCTTCCAATCTTCTGAATGATTTGAACTTCTATAAACCTACGAAACTCTTTTAAATCTCATGAAATTCCTCGGTATCTTTTAAAATACACTATATTCTTTAAAATTCTTTAAATATTGTGAAATCCCTAGAAATTCTTTGAAATACTTTGGAACCCTGTAAATTATTTTGAAATTCGTAATATATCCTGAAAATCATTTTAAAAATTTTAAATTTTTGAAACCCTCTGAAAACAGAAAAATCTTCCTGAGAACTTTAAAATTCTCTAAAATCCCTTGAAATCTTGTAGAATACAATAAACGATTTGAAGCCCTGTAAAATCCCTGGAAGCAGTTTAAATCCTTTGAAACCATTTACAGTAGGACCTCTCGGATCGGACCCTAAATCTTCAATATTTATCAGTTTAAAAATCTAGATATGTGCTGAAAATTATAATTTTTTAACTATTTTTTATCCTCGTATAAAAATTGCAAATTTATATTATTAATTATACTAAACTTTAAACACAAACATGAAAAAATCGAGGTTCTATTTTTTTTATTATATCGCGGATATATTCTTTTTGATAATCTGGTGAAGAAGTTGAAAAATATGTGTTAAGGCAAAGTGAAGAAATAGTTGTCTTAACGATAAATTGAAA